>JAODAL010020477.1:0-69321 GCA_025379985.1 Phyllomedusa bahiana
GAATCCTACATAGCTGAGTAGAGGGGTAGATCGCCGACTCCACTAAGGGCTTAGACCGTGTAGTCCCATGGATGAAGGGCTATTGCTCTCTATCCCCTGACTCTGCCTCTGAACGCTCGGGGCACCAGGCACCATAGCAGCCACTACGACTACTATGGTGGTAGTTCCACCACTGGTATATACCCTATAGTAGTATGTGGTCACAAACCATAGAGATTATACATATAAACACAGTTCATGGCATCTACAGCGCCTTATTTTTGAAGGATGGCTAGTGTAGTATGCTGGGACTTGTAGTTCCACCAGCTATCCTTCAAGCCATCCTACAGCAAGGAAAAATAGTAAATAAAAACTATTTAAACAAATAAAAAGGATAAGAAACAAACGCAAAACTCTGAACACCCTATTAAAAAAATCACTTTATTAAAAAACAAAGTAAAGAAAATAGGTATTGCCGTATCCGTAACCAGCCATCTATAAAATTATTTTTATTTAATATGTACAGTGAACACTGTGAAAATTAAAAAATAAAAGCTGTGACAGAATGGCCTCATAAAAAATGGATTAAAAAGTGATTAAAATAAAAATCTTTTGTAACCGAACAATGAAAATGTAAAAATATGCTGCAAATAAAAATCCCTTAAACAGCACCCTCACCAGAAAAGTAAAATTTTTTTTTTTATAATATTATGACTTAAAAATGTGATTTTTTTATGCAATTGTGTGGCAATTATGATTTATGGGGGCAAGGTGGGCCCTGTTAGCAGAGGCACGGCCTGAAAAAGTGGGGATGTGATCTGTAAAAGAGGGCGGAAAATTTAGTGATAGCCTTGGGCAGCAAAAGATCTTTTTACACCACTGCCCAGGGAACAAAATATGAGACAGTACAGACCTTAAAGGCTCGTCCCCACGGCATAGAGCAAATAACTGTCGGATTATCCGACTGGTATTTGCTCTGTTTTGTGGCCATGCAAACGGACGCCGGGGGAAGGCTTTTCTCCGCTGTTTGCAGAGAAAAGCCCTCCCTCCTCGCATTGAGATGTTCATATTCCACCCGAAAACCGGGTGGAAGAATGAACATGTTCTAAGTTTTGCAGGCCACCGGCGGTCTAAAAAAGCCACCCGGCGGAAAACCCGTGCAGTGGGGACCGCTGCACGGGTTTTCCATAGAGGTCCATTTAAAAGTTTGTCAACCGGTTTACAGACGGTTTTCAAAACCAAAAACCATCTGTAAAACCGGCTGAAAACCCGTTCCATGGGTACAAGCCCTCAGAACTGATCGCTGCCCTGCTGTCAAAGAACTACAGAGACAGAGGGCCACATGTATGAATCCCGCCGGGTCGGGGCGCACCGTTCCGCCAGTTTTCCGGCGGAATCTGCGCCTGATTTATGTCAGGGCCGGGGCGCGCTCATACATAGCATGTAAAGTCCGCCGCGCCTCACCAGTGTTTTAGGCGCAGTGCGGGTCCGAGGCGCAGTGCGGGGCTGCGCCTATGATTTGGCGTCAGAGGTAGTGCACTCATACATGCGGGGAAAAGTCCGCCGCGCCTCGCCAGTGTGTAGGGCGCAGTGCGGGTCCGAGGCGCAGTGCGGCGCTGCGCCTATTATTCGCCGCCGGAGGTAGCTCACTCATACATGCGGGGAAAAGTTCCCTGCGCCTCGCCAGTGACTGTGGGGCACAGTGCGGGGACATGGGCGCAGTGCGGGACTCAGGCGCCGTGCGGGACAGCGCCGAAAAACAGTTCCGATGCGAGACAGGCTGGAAAACAGTGAGAAATCATTCCCCATGTCGGTGCGGAGTATGAATCAAAAATCGCCTTTATAAAGGCGTTCAACATTCTCAGGAAAAGAGCTGAAACCTAAAAAATAAAAAATACATAAAACAAAATCACTTTCCAATATCCTAATTCAAGAATTAGGATATTGGAAATTGCCGGGAAATACAGTAATTCAAATTCTGAAAGCTATTCTGATTGGTCGGCATAAACCGGCCAATCAGAATAGGAGCGACAGTGAACCATTAAAACCTATGGGGAAGTTTAGACCAATCAGAATCCACGGCGGGACAGTTCAAAATACTGTAAAAATGCTGAAAAGAGGTGATTGGCTGAGCTAGCGGGGGCTCGGCTAGCTCAGCCAATCAGAATAGGAGCGACAGAGACCCATTCAAACCTATTGAGAATTATTGACCAATCAGAATAGGAGCGACAAAGACCATTCTAGTCTATGGAGAAGTTTAGACCAATCAGAATCCACAGTAGGATAATTCAAAATACAGTAAAAAGACAGAAAAGAGCTGATTGGCTGAGCTAGCGGGGGCTGGCTATCCCAGCCAATCAGAGCGCGAGCTACTTCTCCCATTATAGTCTATGGAGAGATGGCGCTCTGAAAATCTCGGCTCTCAGCGCCTTGCGGCATGAAGTATTAATAAAAAAATAATTTTTATTAAGTGTAAAACATTATCAGATAAAGAGCAGAACCCTTCTTTACAAATAAAGCAGTTAAAAACCCGAACAACGCGTTTGTCGCCGAGACCGGCGCTACATAGGGAATTGCAATAGAGAGAATTGCCGAGAAATACAGTAATTCAAATTGTTTAAGCTATTCTCATTGGTCGGCAGAAGCCAGCCAATCAGAATAGGAGCGACAAAGACCCATTATATCCTATGGAGAAGTTTGGACCAATCAGAATAGGAGCGACAGTGGCCCATTCTAACCTATGAAGGAGTATTAACCAATCAGAATAGAAACGACAAAGTCCCATTATATCCTATGGAGAAGTTTGGACCAATCAAAATCAAAGGCGGGATAGTTCAAAATACAGTAAAAAGACAGAAAATAGCTGATTGGCTGAGCTAGCGGTGGCTTGGATATCCCAGCCAATCAGAGCGCGAGCTACTTCTCCCATTATAGTCTATGGAGAGATGGGCGCTCTGAAATCTCGGTGCTCAGCGCCGTGCGGCATGAAGTATTAATAAAAAAATCATTTTTATTAAATGTAAAACATTATCAGATAAAGAGCAGAACCCTTCTCTACAAATAAAGCAGTTAAAAACCCGAACAACGCGTTTGTCGCCGAGACCGGCGCTACATAGGGACTTGCAATAGAGAGAATCGCCGGGAAATACAGTAATTAAATTGTTTAAGCTATTCTCATTGGTCGGCAGAAGCCAGCCAATCAGAATAGGAGCGACAATGTCCCATTATAACCTATGGAGGAGAATTGACCAATCAGTTTTTTATGTTCCCTTTTCTTCTCCATACGCTCCAGACCACCATGATGAATTCTTCAAGCCACCACTTGTCACTACAGAATTTACAACACAAACACTTGAGACTCCTCACTTTTTATAATCTTCCTAACTGTGCCTCCCAATGTACAAACTCCCCATCCACAGTGCCCCATATGTCAATAAATACCCCCGTGGTGCCCTGGTAGTATATAGCCCCCCCTAAGTAGTTAGTTGTAGTGGGCCCACCTTAGGCAGATAGGTAGGTATTTAGAACCTCCTAAGGTAGATAGGTAGGTAGTGAGGCCTCTTAGGTAGATAGGTAGGTAGTGGTGCCCTCTTAGGTAGATAGGTAGGTAGTGAGGCCTCTTAGGTAGATAGGTAGGTAGTGAGGCCCCTTAGGTAGATAAGTAGGTAGTGAGGCCACTTAGGTAGATAGGTAGGTAGTGAGGCCTCTTAGGTAATGTAGGTGTGAGGCTCTAGGTAGATAGTAGGTGTGACCCTCTTAGTAGATAGGAGTAGTAGGCCCTTAGGTAGATAGGTAGGTAGTGAGGCCCCTTAGGTAGATAGGTAGGTAGTGGGGCCCCTTAGGTAGATAAGTAGGTAGTGGGGCCCTCTTAGGTAGATAGGTAAGTAGTGGGGATCCCCTTAGGTAGATAGTGGAGCCCCTTTAGGTAGGTAGTGGGCTCCCTTAGGTAGATAGATACGCTGGGGTGGGCCCTGACACAGCTGTGGGGAGGCGTTGCATTGCATGTCCGCACATGGAGAAATGCTCCACTTTTGAGGAATCTGAAAAGAAGAACGTGTTTCATATTCGTGAATTTATCACGTGTAAAACCACACATGTTGTTTATCTCATTAACTGTGTGTGTGGGATGAAATACGTTGGCAAGACTATACGTCAACTGCGTCGACGGGTCTGCGAACATCTCGGCGATGTGAGACATCAAAGAGATACACCTGTAGCTAAGCACGTGTGGACGCATCATAACGGCGATTTAAATAGCTTGAGATGGATGGGTATTAAAAACATTAAACCCACCATTCGCAAGGGGGACATTAATAAAAAATTACTACAGAGAGAAACGTTTTGGATATTCACGTTGAAAACGCACGTGCCTTTTGGGCTGAATGAATCTGTGGATTATAGCTGCTTTATCTAGACTAGCCTTGCATTTATGATAAAATCAATTCTGAGCAAGCTTTCTTTTTTCTTGAATAACACCATTTTTTAGAAAATGTCTCTTTCCTCTTATTCACCATACTTCTTTACATAAGGTTTAAAGAGAATGTAATTAGCTCTAAATATTGCTTTTACCGCAATTAGGTCGGGCAGCGTTATCTAATGCTGCCTTTGACCTGTACCTTGGCTCTTTAAATAAAGTGTGCATACATCTATTGTGTGACAGCTGAGAGCTAAGGACGCCTCAGTCGACTCGGCCGTTGCCATGGGCGGACTCTTGGTCATGTGGGCCGGAAATGACGAACGCTTACTAGAAGGGCGCGAGATTGAAGCGCGTTCAGCGTCTCTCAGCAGCTGCAGCTTAGAGTGTGGTACGCGTGGGGCCGTGCTGGCTTGGTCGCGTTCGTGCCCGGTGACGGGCGCAGGCTCTCGTGGCGCAGTGTGAGTCGCGCCTTGTATCCTGTGTGTGAGCGGTATCGATTGCCGTCACCAGATGACTCTTGACGGACGACTAGGTTATTCATTATCCATCTTTGAGGTAACCTTCCATCTTGATCCTCACTCTCTCAGGCATACTGATTGTTTTCATTTTATCTGATGAGGCTTATATATTTTGCATTTTTAGACAACCTGTCCACTGTAGGCGTTATTGCCGCGGATTGGTAAGGTGTCTTTGTATATATTGCACGTGAGAGCAGTGACTGTTTTGCTATTGAGACAGTCATATATTGGTGGATAATCTCCTCTTGGGTATGAAAGCCTGTCCTTAAAAGTGGATGGGCGTCTAGTCCTCTAGTTTGATCATCTCTTTGGGACTATTATAGATATATATCACATTCTAAATGTGCCACCATTTAGACTGTAGCTGCGTATTAGTGTTTGTGTGCACTTTTCATTTGCTTTCTTGGGTTTGTGGTTATCTCTATAACCTGTGTATTCACCACATTCCTGTGTA
Source organism: Phyllomedusa bahiana (assembly GCA_025379985.1). Taxonomy (NCBI): domain Eukaryota; kingdom Metazoa; phylum Chordata; class Amphibia; order Anura; family Hylidae; genus Phyllomedusa; species Phyllomedusa bahiana. Next base: position 5,369 of record JAODAL010020477.1, read on the forward strand.
TACCCTTGTCATATTACTGCTTGTATCCCTTTATTTATACCCTTTCTATATTATCATATATACCCCTTGAGTTTGTTCCCCTTATAAAAAGTCCCCTGAGGAAATCTTGGTGATATCTGGGGAAGGTTGAAACATGTTGGGACAGGGGTTCCTAGGGTCAGATTAGTGTAAGGGCCAGGTTCCGGATGGGAGCGTCCTTTTTAGGACGATCATCCCGTATTCTGGTAGGCTAGGGTATTTTTAGACTTTGTAGGGTGTTTTTGGTAGTGCACTGCTTGTTTTTGTCGGCCTCTTGTAAAATGTTATTGGTATATTTAATAAAAGTTATTTTTTAGTATTCTTTTTCCCTATCTGGCTTAGAATTTTTGGAAATTAGGGAGCGGTGTTAACCCTTTCATTTTGGGGTTATTCTGCTGTTGTTAGCATTGGAGGAGGCTTCTGCCTCACTGATTTAATTAATCATCCAGAAAGAGAGGAGAGCCCAGCTGTGATGCCCAGTGCGGGCCCCCTCTCAGCAACAGCAAGCCTCCCCTTTCTCCCTTAGCAGCGTCGGCCCCTATTTTTAATATAGACATCACAGGCCCCTTTCCTGTGTTTCACGTTTTTCACCGGGCCCCGTACAGCAGTACCCCCTGTACTGCCTTTATGGCGGCCCTGCCAAGACCAATATCTTCAATGATACTGCTATACAAAGACCAAATAATGCTGCCACATCATGACCACATATCACTACCCCACATAGTGACTTAATAATACCACAACACCGTGACCACTTATCACCACCACATAGTGACTGTAAAATATCTCCACATCATGACCACATATCACCAGCACATAGTGACTGAATAATACTTACACATCATGACCACGCATTACCATCACATAGTGACTGAATAATACCACCACACCCTGACCAGATATCACCACCAAATAGTGACTGAATAACAATAATAAATCCCCCCTATCCCAATCCCCAGGAAATACACTTATTTGTCCTGGAGAGCAGCAGGCTTGCTGAGGTCTTCAGGGCAAACAGTACTTTACTGAGGAGTTTCGTGGCTCCTTCCTCTCTTCCCAGTAATGCACTGAGATCGTTTCTCTCACAGCATTCATTATAGGATGTTACCAGTGGAACAAAGGGGCACTAGGGAGGGGCTTGAATCTGACCCCCAAGTGCCCCTTCTTTTAAAACTGCTACCAATGATGCCATCTGACCTTCCTGACTCACCCCTCCCACTGCCAACCTGTCATTGGAGGTGGGGGGAGGGTTGAAAAAGAATAGCAGGACCAGGTATGGCGTGGTCTAAGGAAAATAGGCTTTTCAGGTCAGATATTCCAGTTTGCTTAATTGTATTGTATATTAATATTATGTGTGATGTACCATGTTGCCGTCATTGTCTCATGTCTTTTTATAAAACTCCTGCTGTCTTTGATTCCAGTAAGGGCTATTTAGCAAGTGCAGTCCTAGTGACTCCCTTTTGTTAGCTGTGCTGTTAACAGGGATGTGCTAATTAGGACAGGTGGGAGAAAGATACGCTCACACCATTCGATATGTCTTCAGAGACTCAAGTGTGTGTGAGCAGTTGAAGCGCATGGCTCAAGGACAATGGAAAGTTTGTACATGTACATCAAACAAATCTTGACACAACTACAAAGCTCCCATAGATGACCAGGCGGGACAGCCCACAGATGAGGAACACCCGATATCCAACACAGATTAATCAAAAAACACAAAATAAAGATATCTACAGGCTAAATCTACATAAAAATACAATCTTTATTGATAAATTGATAAAAATAGGGACAGAAAAAATCCCTGTTACACCATACTCACTATTCTAGAGAAAAGCAGAGAACCCGCCCCAACAAGGGCGACCCCACATCGGAACCTATCTAGTTAACCCTAAACCAACCCTACACAAAAGAAAATAAGGCTAAACACCTACATAAATACAAAACAATTAAACAAAACGAATACTATCCCAAAGAAAGATAGAACAATACGACCACACAATTACCCCTGTCACAACGCATTTCCCCCACAGATATCGTGGGTTCATCAGGGAACAGTGACAATGAATAGACCCATCAACTGATATAGTAGGTGCAGATACCAAAAAGAGACGAATATAAAGATATATATAATTACGTCCCTTGAAGATGTCCTGATGGACTCTGTAGAGGGTATACGGTCCCAAAGGATAGAGGGAAGAGAAAAAACGCCCGCTCTACATGCTGGTCAGAGATGACACCGCCAGAAAGTATGTTGGAAAATGTGTTGAATAAATATCTCCAAATGAAGTGCCCAAACTAAATCACATGTGTTGAGTCTGGAAATGCCCAAATTCCAATGTGGTGTAGCGTCCAGAAGTGCGCAAATCCGGAAATGTCCCAATTGCAATAGAGTTAGAGTATACAAAAAAGGTGCACTATACTCACATTGGATAGCGTCCGGAAGTGCGTGCTGCATGTACTGCGCATGCGCGCCGAGTTCCACATGCTCGCCGCATCATACGTACACCCCAGACTGAAGCCGCACAGCGTGAAGAGCTCTAGGAGTACGTCGCTCCACATATACACTATTGCGCATGCGCGCCCAATCTCCGGTGTCTATAGAGCTGCGAATGTCCTGGAGTCTGGATATATTGTTGCGCCAGCGCGGCAGAGACACCACATCTCTGCAATATAACTAATGGAGGTGTGGCAGGCAGTCTACAAAGTCGCTACTGCACAAATACCGCCCACAATATACGTAAGCAGCACAGGCTATCATCATGGCAACAACTGCATACAAACAGGCTAAGATGACGTGTACATGAGCACCGCCCCCCCAAAAATATGTAGACGGCGCAGGCTATCATCGTAACAACGGCACAGCTGTATATAAATGGTAAAGATGACTCATGCAGGCAACATATTTGCATCTGGATGGCCAGCAAATAAATATTTATAAATGAAACCGACCATACACAAGAAAAAAATTATATTTTGAGTATATAAGGAGTTGTTATGAAAAAAGTAAAACTGTGGCCTAATGATATTAAGGAACAATTATGGAGGTATAAAGATAGACATAAGACGCTTCTCCTATCAATAAACATAGTGAATACTAGTGTACTATGATATCATCCAAAAAAATAGGAGTAAACAATACATAATAATATACAAAACTAATAATATTATACTGTAAGGCCTCGTTCACACGGCTTATTTCGGACGGATTTGCCGACGGCGTGACGATCGTCAATCCGTCGGCAAATCCGTCCGAAATAAGTCACAGCCTATTTTCTATTGATTTCAATAGAAAATACGGCTCGTCGTTCACACGACACAAAATTCCGTTCCGGATTGCCGCCGCGGATTGACGACGGCAATCCGGGCGGAAAAACAATTCACATGTCAATTAAATTTCCGACGGATTCACCACCTACAATGATTGTAGATGGTGAAATCCGTCGGGAAATCAGTTACAAATACGTGCCACACTTAGTGACACTTATTTGCAACTGATTTTCAACTGATTTCAGAACGTATTTACGTCGGAAATCCGTTGTAAATACGTTCTGAAATAAGCCGTGTGAACGAGGCCAAATAGTAAAGAAAAATAATGAGAAATAAATAAACAACTACAGGGTCATATAAACGATGTGAATGATAAGGAATCATTGATCCCATATGGCTGGAGAGTCTTTAATCTAAAGATCCAGTTTGCCTCCCTTTGAAGAATCCTTTTTTCGTAATCCCCTCTTCTCGGTGATTGGAAAACAACCTCAACCACCGAAAAAGTGATCGATAGGGGATTTTCTTTATGCTTAAGGGTCATGTGTCTTGCTAAAGGGGTATCACGGTCATGCCAGATATCATCAACATGTTCGAGGATCCTCCGTCTGACCTCGCAGATGGTCTTTCCCACGTACATACGTGGACAGGGGCAAGTAGCCTGGAAAATTACCCCTTTTGTTTTACAATTTGCGTATCCCAGCATTTTAAAGACTGTACCTGTTGTTAAGTTCGTCACCGATTTTGATACAGATATAAATGGGCATGCCTTGCATCTCCCACATTTATATGTGCCCTGTATTTTACAGTGGAGCCAAGTAATCGGTGGAGAGGGTGGCATAAAGTGGCTATGTACAAGATGATCTCGAATATTTCTCCCTCTTTTGTACACAATACTTGGATAAGGGTCAAGAAACTCTTTTAACTGAGGATCTTGTTTTAGGATGGGCCAAAAATGTGTGATAATATCCCTAATTTGTTTGGATGCCTCATCAAAAGTTCCGATAATCCTCACTGTGTCGGACACTTTGTTCTTACATTGATTCTGTAGGAGAGATGGCCGATCAGAGGCTAATGCAGCCTGATACACCTCGGTTAGAATATGTCTAGGATACCCACGCTCAACGAATGTTGCTCGCAACTTATCTGCCTCATTTTTAAAGGAAGACACCGACGAGCAGTTCCTCTGGACTCGTATAAATTGTCCTTTGGGTATACCTTTACGTAACGGAAAGGGATGATGACTATCCCAACGTAATAGGCTGTTGCCCGCTGTTGGTTTCCAATAAAGGGATGTCACAAGACGATCGTCCGATCCCTTAGAGATCAGAACATCCAGGAACACTATTTCTGAATGGTGTATAACGGACGTAAATTTAAGCCCAATATGATTGGTATTCAACTGCTGCACAAACTGATGGAATGCCATTTCTGGACCCGTCCATAGGAATACAATTTCGTCAATATAGCGTCCCCAGTATGCTATATATTCCTGGGCCTCCTGAAACATATCAGAAAAAACAATAGTTTGCTCCCACCAGCCCAGGGAGAGGTTCGCGTATGAGGGAGCACAGGGGCTCCCCATAGCGGTCCCCCTGAGCTGGTGGTAGTACTTTCCATTAAAAAGAAAGAAGTACAACCCAAGCGGAGGCTCGTCTTCGTCGAGACCAGCGGGCACAAGATGGATGACCAAACATGCTTACATAGCCTAAAAGGGTCCACCCCGCAGCATGCTATAGCCTAGAAATGCTTCAGTGCTTTGCTTTTCTAATTCTTCTAATTTTACAATTAAGATGTTGAATTGCTTTTTTCATGTTATAATAGCAAATTTGTTATTGTATTTTTCACCTTTTGTCCTATTGTTCCAGTATGTTTCCCCCAACCCCGCTCTGGAGACACGTGGACCCCTCCAACCTACTCAATCACCAGATAGACCTGCTCGCTGGGACAGGCTGCCTGGATCTCTCCTGGAAACCTCAACCTGCAATAGAACACCAAGAAGTGGGGTAGGATGATTAATCCACACGACACTGACACCTCTGACGTCATCACCCTAGACACAATGCACATACTCTCTTGGAACGTCGCGGGTCTTAACGACCCCATAAAGCGTAGAAGAGTGACCACACACTTGAAGCGACTACACCCAGACATTACATTCTTACAAGAGACCCACTGGCGGGAAGGGGATGGGAATACCTTACGAGCTCCCTGGGTTGCACAATGTATCACAGCAAACAACTCTACCAAGACTAGAGGGGTCGCCATTCTCCTTAGCACCTCCCTAAAATTCCAGATACTCGAAGAGATTGCTGACCCAGAAGGCAGGTTCCTTTATATCTCGCTTCGCATCAACTCCACCAAATATAGCCTCTTAAACATATATGCACCAAACACCCCCAACACAAACTTTTTCTCCAAACTTCTTCAGTTCCTATTATCCAGAGACCTCACCAATCCAATTATTGGTGGAGATTTCAATGCCGTGCACTCCCCGGGCCAGGACATGTCGGTGCCCTCTACTCATGATGTCCACACGGCCCAATATACCTACCCATGCAACATCGGAGAGTGACCCAGGAGAGCCAACACAACAGAGGGGGTTTTTTACCCACCTGTCCGCAGTTCACCGCACCAGTTCACGTATAGACTATTTCCTGGTCTCCGACACCCTGATACCTCAAATAAAAAGTTCAAAAATCGAAGAAATTATAATTTCCGATCACGCGCCAATCAGCCTACATCTTGCGTTAGCCCACCCAGAGATCTCAAACAAATTGGGGTTCCCCTCTTACTTAGCCCAATCAGAAGATTTCCAATCATACCTCACATAAAGGGGGGTAATTTTTGCGAATAACAACTCCAAGTAGACACCCTTTTGGGTCTGGCAGATTTCGAAAGAGTCATGAGGGGTCAACTTTCGCGTATGTCGCTTCCGGCGCAAGCGTTATACAAAAAACCCACCACCTTCACCGGGACTGCTAACCGCCCCCCGAAAATTTTCTGCCACCCCAACGAACACAGGGCAGGGCCTACTAAAGCTAAAAACTTCGACCGAAATACCCCCAGCCCTGCAAGGGGCAGCCGAACTAACAAAAACCATTCTTTAGAGGGGGGGGAAATCGGGATTTTGCGGCCCACCTAACCAAACCCTATACCCAAAAATTTAAAAATAAAGATCAAAAACCCCCCACCACTGCCAAAATTCTGACAAGTAGAAAAGAGATATGGGGGCTTTTACAAAATACAGAAAACCTATACCGGGAACCCCCAATGACCCCCTCACGAGGGGGAACCTTTCTCAATGCACCTCACTCCCAAAATTTATCATCTGAAAAACAAAAACACCTACAGCACCCATCCCAATTGGGAGTAAAAACATCTCAACCTAAAAAACAACAAACCCCGGGACCAGATGGTTTATCGGGGGAATTTTTATAAACCCTTTAAACCCGGACATAACCCCAGCTCTAACAATACTCCTCAATGTACTTCAGAATACCCACTGTCACAAATTTCCAGGAGGCACGCACTATTGTCTACCCAAACCGGGGAGAGCCCCGAAGAAATGGGGATCATATCGCCCCTTCTTAAAACACAGATTAAAAACCCTAGCCTCGATTTTGGCAACGGACTCCAGATGTGCTTGCCGGATCTTTAACGCCATCCCAATTGGGTTTTTGTCAAAAACAAAACCTCATTAAAAGGCATTAGAACGCATGGCGCCTCGGGGGCGACACGAAAAAAACCACACTACCATGCTTCCACTTAGATGTAGAAAGCATTTGATTCAGTCTCCGGGAAATTCCCTTAACACCCTTTACGGGCTCAAAATTTTGGAGCGACATTCCTGGCTTTTTTACACCTTCCCAATCCCAAACAACCCTTCTTAAAAAAAACAACCTTAACTCCCCCAGCCCCTCTCCCGGGGAGCAAGACAGGGGTCCCCTCTCCCCTTACTCTTTGATTTTTCTGACCCCTTTGGGCACATCAACCGGGGATGGTTTCCAGGGCTCACCATGGGGAATACAGAAGTCAAAGTATCCTTTCGCAAAAATTTTGACTTTATCTCCAACCCCAGGTTGCCGCAGACCGGTTGAGAGAGGGTCGAGGGGAAGGGGGAGCTCTGGGATTTAAAAAAAACCAAACAAACAAGCCTGCAAATTTACGGGACCGCCCCGCCCACTTTTGGGCTAATAAAAATCCCCCTCCCCTTGGCAATCCCCTTTCCCTCACTTACCTGGGGTCCAAATCACAAAGACCCCCACTAAATTTTAAATCAACAAAAATTTTAAAAATTTTCCCGACGCTCAAAAACCCTGTCTAAATGCTGGGCAGGATTTACACTTTCGTTTTTTTTGGGGGGCAATTATAAAAAGCTTTTCCTCTTTCCCAAACGTTTATACCTATTTCGAACTCTCCCCCCATGCCCTTTTAAACCCAAAAAATGAAAGATATTCAAAAACATTCAGAACTTTTATTTTGGCAGGGGAAAGACGAGGATCCCTCTGAACATTCTGCCAGCACAAGCTAAAGGGGGGGATCAAAATTTTCCCCAACATTAAATTCCCCACATATATCCCAAAAATTTTGCATAGTAAAGATTGGGTTTACTGAAAACCCAAAAATACCACCCCTAGAACTAGAGGCAAGCTTTTTTTTCCAACATCCCTTAAACCAACTTTTTACATCTTCATTTCAAGACCCCCCAGCGGATTAAAATTAATCCATTGCTTTTAGCCCCCTGGAAACTGGCCCTGGTGCGCCCCCCTTTTCTCTATCGGAGATGCCTCGTTGGGGCCCGACGTTCAAGCAAACCCTAACTTTCAAATGGGCAAACCCCCCCCCATCTTCCACGGTGGCATTCCGTGGCTCAAGCGGGGGCGACCCGGGAGATCCCCCAAAAGGAAAACCCACTTACCTTTTAACCAAACCTCGCTAAATTCAGCTTTTTTACACCATCTCTTCATTTCTACAACTTCAAGCACAGATCAAAGTAATCGACAATTCAGTGATTGGAGTGGGAAGACAAAAGATAGGAAAAATTTGGGTGGCGCCAGGAGACTCGGGCCTGTCTCGACTTTTATAAAAAATTTAAACCCCCGATCCAATATGAGGGTAGGAGAAGTGGCTGGGGGGGGGAAGGAGGACTTCCACACATAACGGTGGGGAATCCTGGGGGCCACATTAAGGGCATCCAAAAAAAAATCCCAGTGTCTCCCTGGGGGATGGGTCTTAAATGCACATCGGGATATTTTTTCCCCTTTGCCGTAAAATATCTCATGGGGGGGGGTGATCGCCGTCGGTTCTAGGGCGGGGGGGCACGGCAAACTTTTACACTGCTTTTGGCTTGTCCAATTTGCAAAACGTTTTGGAACCCCATCCAGCAATTTCTACCACACATACTACCTTCGTACGCCCATAAAACCCCTGAATGGGCCTCTTTGGCATACTGCGAGACACAAACCACAAATCCCCCGACACTAAAAAACAATCTTTGCATCTCGGCGGCAGCACGAAAAACTATACTCCAGACTTGGGTGGACCCCCAAACCCCCACACTACGCATCTTTCTGGAGAAGCTAGCTTACTTGTTACGCATGGATTGGGTGGAGGCCTCCCTCCAAAAGGAAAGCAGGGTAGAAAAATTCTTCCTAACCTGGCAGCCCATCATCGATATACTCCCTAACCACATACAAACGCGTATTAACACATGCTTCGGTGCCACAACCTGGTACCTGGGACAGACGTTCAGAGGTGTTCCTACACATTGTTCTTAAAACTCAACACCCCGACTTCACAAGGTGAAATCTAAATTTCAAAATAAGGGTGGAGGTGGTTCCACGTGTCTCTGGCTCTTCATCCCTTCCCCTACCCCTGTACCCCACTTTCCTTGCTCGGCAATTGTCCGTTGGCTAAAGACTGATTGAGAAACGCATGATGGTAATTAGTATCAGGAAAACATATCCTATGACCAAAATATGGAATTCTACCCCCAGACCTCCACAAGTGAACACGGTCTCAATACTTCTGTCTGGACCTTGAGTGAATCCCAGCAAACCACAAACCTAACCTTGGAGAACTGGATGATCTTCTCATCCCAGTGAAGGATACGGCAATAAACTACACCAACTTCAAAATTCCCAGCTAAAAGAACTGGTCTTCAAACACCTACTCGGACCTTCCAACACTCCAAACACCTTCTTTGAACCTTCGCACGGGCTGGGCCACCTATACAGGAAACATCATGGCCACCACTTGGGAACACCATCTAAAAGAATCATCTCCAATGCCAGCACAACTGTCATGACCTTCATGCCTGCGTCTGAGCTGTAAATGATCTGTGCTTTCTTATGACTCAGAACTTTTAAACAGCACAAGTATTAAATCAAAGCATAATCTGATCTTTTTTGTTCCCTATGCGTGTCCCTGTCCCCCCCCCTCTTCCCCCTTTCCCTTCCTTCCTTCCCCCCCCCTCCCTCATGACCTCCAGTTGTAAAAGATAGTTTAAATTTGAAAACGTTTAATAAAAACAGTTTGGAAAAAAAAAAAAGAAAGAAGTTATGTGTAAGGATGAAATACAACAACTTAACCATAAATGAGTTATGTGCTTGAAGAAAAATGCTTCTAGTGTTCAGGAAGAACTGAACAGCCTTAACCCCAACATCATGTCTGATGGAGCTATAAAGGGCTTCTACGTCTATGCTACAGAGCCATGTGTTAGAATCCACTATGAGGTTGTCCAATTTAGCAAGTAGATCGGTGTAAGTGTAAGCTCTTGGGACATGTATGATTTTGTTGAATTATGCTATTTATTTCTCAATTTCTAAGTACTATATTGATATCTACCCTGATATAAGAGGGAAGTGCTACCACCAGGGGGGATAGAATATTGTCAACATATAAACTCGCATTCTGTGTCAAACTATCAACCCCGGACACAATTGGGCGACATTTTATTGGGTTCAGACCTTTATGGATCTTTGGCAACCCATAAAAAGTTGCCACCTGTGGGGCACATGGTAGCATAAACTCGTATTGTTCTATCTTTCTTTGGGATAGTATTCGTTTTGTTTAATTGTTTTGTCTGTATTTATGTAGGTGTTTAGCCTTAGTTTCTTTTGTGTAGAGTTGGTTTAGGGTTAACTAGATAGGTTCCGGTGTGGAGTCGCCCCTTTTGGGGCGGGTTCTCCGCTTTTCTCTAGAATAGTGAGTAGGGTGTAACAGGGATTTTTTCTGTCCCTATTTTTATCAATTTAGATTGTATTTTTATATAGATTTAGCCTGTAGATATCTTCATTTTGTGGTTTCAAACAAATCTTGGTCATAATCCATGTTTTGCATAGCTCAGTTATGAGATTATGGGACAGAAACCTAGCCACACCTCCTGCCTCATGAATTTTAGGCTTTAGGGAACCACAGAAATCAGCCCAAATTATGTATCTGTCATCAGGGCCGCCGATAGGGGGGTACAACCAGTACTCCCGTACCGGGCCCGGCCAGAATGTGAAGCAACGGGAGGGCCCGCTGCCGTCGGCAGGTAACGCCCCCTTGCTTCATTATAATGGTAGAGAGAAGAGGCCGCAGGCCTATTCTCCCTACCATTATATATCCCCTAACTGCGGCCCGGCGCTGCAGGGGCCCGTCGCACCTAAGGTGGAGAGGTGGGGTCCAGCGCTATTGAGGGGGAGGGGCCCGGCGCTGCGAGTCATGCTGCGCACCATCTCTATCATTTAACTGTAACTTACTTCTTCTTCAGAGCGCAGCAGCTCCTGACTGAGCAGCCGGGCGGCCCCTCCTCCTTCCTCCGGCTCTGGGCAGGAAGCGCGATCATTTGAATCAGTGAGGCCCGCCCCCAGCCGGAGGAAGGAGGAGGGGCCGTCCGGCTGCTCAGTCAGGAGCTGCTGCGCTCTGAAGAAGAAGTAAGTTACAGTTAAATGATATAGATGGTGCGCAGCATGACTCGCAGCGCCGGGCCCCTCCCCCTCAATAGTGCTGGACCCCTCCTCTCCACCTCAGTTGCGCCGGGCCCCTGCAGTGCCGGGCCACTAAGCAATCCTGTGGGGGCCCCCATAAGGCCCCTGTAGTTTGTGGGGCTCCCATAAGGCCCCTGTAGTTTGTGGGGCCCTCATAAGGCCCCTGTAGTTTGTGGGGGGCCCATTCAAGGCCCCTAAATGTTATGGGGCCCCCTGAAGGTTGTGGGGGCCCCATTCAGGGCCCATAAATGTTTTGGGGCCCCCTGAAGGTTGTGGGGGCCCTGTTCAAGGCCCCTGAATGTTATGAGGCCCCCACAAACTACAGGGGCCTTATGGGAGCCCCACTATATACAGGGCCTTATAGGGGCCCCACAATATACAGGGGCCTTATGGGAACTCCCACAGGACTGGGAAGTGGCCCGGCGCTACTGGCCACTTGAAATAGATCACTGTGGTGCACAGCGTGACTCGAAGAGTGGGCCTCTCCCCCTTAGTAGCGCCGGGACCCACCACTCCATCTCAGTTGCACTGGGCCACTTCCCAGTCCTGTGGGGGCCCCCATAAGGCCCCTGTATATTGTGGGCCCCCCATACGGCCCCTGTAGTTTGTGGGGGCCTCATAACATTCAGGGGCCTTGAACAGGGCCCCCACAACCTTCAGGGGGCCCCAAAACATTTATAGGCCCTGAATGGGGCCCCCACAACCTTCAGGGGGCCCCATAACATTTAGGGGCCGTGAATGGGCCCCCCCACAAACTACAGGGGGCTTATGAGGGCTCCAAAAAACTACAGGGGCTTATGGAGCCCACAAACTACAGGGGCCTTATGGGGGCCCCCACAGGATTGCTAACTGAGATGGAGTGGTGGGTCCTGGCGCTACTAAGGGGGAGAGGCCCACTCTTCGAGTCGCGCTGTGCGCCACAGTGATCTATTTCAAGTGGCCAGTAGCGCCGGGCCACTTGCCAGTCCTGTGGGGGCCCCCATAAAGCCCTTGTAGTTTGTGGGGCCCCCATAAGGCCCCTGTAGGTTGTGGGGCCCCCATAAGGTTGTGAGGGGCGGAGCGATGGTGTTGACAAGGGGGTGGAGTTGACAGGGGCGGGGTTAACAGGGGTGGGGTTGATAGGGGGCCCAGGTGCTTTAGCTGTAGGGGCCCCAACATTTCTGACAGCAGCCCTGTCTGTCATATTCATATTTGGTATGCCTGGATTGCTAAATTCATACTGGGGAGCTTGGCAGTCATGATATCTGGTTAGGACACTCCTAGCCGGAGTTATGACCAAAACTGTAAATTATGACTGTCCTGGTGTCCCTGGCATGTAATGAGCCTTCCCTTCTGTGACCTAAGAGGAGGAGCTGGAAGAGTTTTGGAGATTTGACACAACACCTCAAGGGCAAAGTCCATTGTTAGATCCAGGAGTTGGCATCAAGCGCAGGTCTGTCCGATTCCTTTCAGCTGTGCTCCTCCGACCAGATTCTTTAGATGATCAATATTGGAAAAGGTCTCTGTTTTCATTATTTTATCCCTATTGTTTATATTGTACATTTTATGCATGTCTGTTATTTTGCAAATTTTGTAACTAAGCATCATATCTGTATATTAAAACTTTAATAGTTTGCCTTGTTGCCCTAATGAACCCGTAAATCTCCGAAGAGGTTTAAGAGACTGCTAGGAGCACGTGACTGGTAGTATTTGTAGACCCCTTTCAAAAGGTGGGAGCAGTGTGTGTTGTTGGGGGTGTTGACCTCGTGTGGGGGTAAATGTGGCGTGCATAGTGTAGGCAGAGTGAGAGCTGTTGTTGTGTAGCATATAATTGAGGTTGGCAGTGGGATCAAATTCTTGGTTTCCCTCATTGTGTCTCCTTGATATTGACCCCTCATACCTTCGTTCCCTTAGGCCCCGTTCACACGGCTTATTTCCGACGGATTTGTGCGCCGTATTGAGCGCACAAATCCGCCGTGAATAAGGGGCGGGATGGGGGCGGGGCCGGGGCGCGGCGGGGGTGCCGCTCCCGGCCCCATAGACAATGCATTGTTTACGGCGCGTCCGCGCCGTAAATAATGTGCATGTCACTTTCTCCCCCCGCGGCGGATTCGCCGAGGGGGGAGGAGCGACGGATTCCACTGTTCTCTATGAGAGCAGTGGATTACCGTATTTGCTGCCGGGGATGGGCGCCTTACTGAAGCGCAAAGCCGGGGCGGATTACGGCGCCAATCCGCGGCAGAATAAGCCGTGTGAACGGGGCCTTACAAGCGGGTTCAGCTCCTGAGCCCACTCCATAATTGCGTCATTCCCCCCCAACTCTCCATGCGGACAGTGCCCAGGTGATTTCCCACCATGCCCAGATGATTTTACACCATGGTACAGTCATATGAAAAAGTTTGGGCACCCCTATTAATCTTAATCCTTTTTTAGTTCTAAATATTTGGGTGTTTGCAACAGCCATTTCAATTTGATATATCTAATAACTGATGGACACATTAATATTTCCGGATTGAAATGAGGTTTATTGTACTAACACAAAATGTGCAATATGCATTAAACCAAAATTTGACCGGGCAGCTGTGAAGTGAGTTACTATAATCACGATGTGTCACTAATACAGCAGAGCATGAACCGTTCACATACCTCCCTGATCTGTTCTATTAGTATAGTCAGAGCTCCACAGACACATCATGATTATAGTAACACAATTCACTCCTGATCAGCCTCATCTCTGCTCTCCTCAATCTGTGTAGAGAGCAGGAGGAAGCAGGCACACACAGGGTTAATCCAGGCAGCACAGCTACACATGGGGAGTAGAGCCCTCCCCCTCCCCTACAGAAGCATCACATACTGTGCTGGAGGGGCTCTCTGCTCCCACCTGTATTCAGAAGGTGTTGAGTCATCAGACCTGACAGCTAGTGAGATAAAGATAAACAGGCCAGTGGCTATAGTGATTTCAGGAGCTGATGCACTACTACTAACAGGGATAACTCAAAATCAGTAGGACATTTTTAATGAACATATATTGCAAAGCTGCTTGTTTTTTAAAGATCTTTTAATTAAAACCCAATCATTGTAGCGAGACAACCCCTTTAATGCTTTTCTTTGCTTTGCCTCCTGCAGAATTTTCTGTCCAACATTTTACATTCACAGAAACTTCTACAGGATGTATGATTTACTCCACTGAAGAGCCAGCAGACAGGTGTAATAGCTCACTAGAATGACAATATACTGCACTGCACAAGCGCTATAGTATATTGTTCCAGTGATCATTTCTAAAAGTAACAAATAGAGATTTTGGATGAAAAAAAATTATGTCACACGGTAAACTAGACAAACCCAAACGGTCCAGGTGCCACCTCCTAAAAATGCCCTGAAACCTCTCCATTTTGAGGAAGGTAAAGGGGGGGGGGGGCAAACTGACTTCTTGCACCTGGGCCCATGAGCTCTTAGCTACGCCCCTGGGAACGGCTCAGATGATATATAACAATTTTGTGAACCTCTTGGGACATGTGTGATTTGTTAAATTATGCTCTAATTTCTCAATTTCTAAGCACTATATTGATATCTAATGTCAAAATCTTTATTTTTCCCCACAGCTATGGCAGCACCAGCTGAAATTGTGACGGCTTTTCTGAATGACACAATAGTCTTACCCTGCAGTTACCACCTCCATGACTATATATTTGTGTCTGGAGACGAGGCAGCTGTGGTAATACTTTGTTTTATTTGATTGGTATGGATCCCAACAAGAAAGTGACCCAGAGGAGATCTGACAGATACCAGTTACTGGGGAACATCAGTCGGGGGGACGTGTCCCTGAGCATCACCAGGGCCACCAAAGAAGATGAAGGAAATTACTGCTGCCGTGTGGAGATTCCGTACCAGGAAAAAGATGTGGAAGTGAAGATACAAGAAAGTGAGATATTTTGCTCCATTGCAAACCCTATGAATCTAGGGGCATATAAACTGTAGATGGGGACGATATGAACAGTTAGAGGATGTACACATGGCGGTTTTTCAATATGTTTGTTGGGTACGTCTTGCGAAAATTGGATCCCAAAACGTATTCAACAATGTTCAGTGTGATTGTACATTGAAAGCAATGTAAAACACGTATCAGCGTTCATACAATGCGCGTATTACATACGTCTTTGTGATGCGTTAAACAGATCCGATCACAGAATTGACATGTAAATTCGTGATCTGTTTTACATATTACAAACCCTATTTTAAACTATAGGGTATGTTTTTGCAGTCCAGAAAATGTATCCAAACCCGTACCACACTTTGGGTACGTTTTACGCAATACGTATTTCAGATCGTAAAAAATTTATTGAAAACACCGTGTGAACATCTCCTAAATCAGCTGAAAATTTACTAAAGAAGCAAAAGGTTCATAATATCTTCATAGGGTACAAAGGGCCCATTATTTGGGGCTGTTCCAGGTGGGTACATAAGATGTTTAGTTACTGGTGATGAAATTCTGCAGTGATGTCCTCTACAAATACCACTGTCACTTGCCTTAAAGGGGTTGTCTCATCTCAAAGTTTCATAGGATGCATGAATGAAATGATGCTGCCTTGCTCTGTGACTTCCTGGTCAAGCTTTCTGTAATTAGCATATGAGCTCCATGTATTCAGACTTCTCTGTTTATTAGTCAAGATTAAATAAATTACCTTCTCTGAGGTCTGGAGAAGCTTCTGAGCTAATATAAACAGTAGAGTAATTACTGTCTTTTGTCTGAAAGATCAGATAACACACAAGCTCTCACTGCCTGCCACCAACCTGTATGATGACATCACTCCCTGCTATCAGCTAGAACAAACAGCGGGGGAGAAGTACACAGGTCGGTCACTTGGGAAACTTGAGAGCCCTCAGAAGGTGATAAAATCACTTGTAGCTCCTTAACAAAAAAAGATGAACAAAGAAATATATTTGTAAAACATCTTCCTTTAGTGCTACCTACATTTTGAAAGCTAATCTTTGTAGTGAGACAACCCCTTTAAAGAGACACTGCCAACAGAAAGGAGTAGTTTTGTTAAAACCAATAGTCCTGGAAAAGCTTTTTTTGGGGCAGGATTTATTTCATTTTGGCAGTCCTATGCAGTTAAAAATAACATATAAAATATTGTCATTCTCCAACTGTGTGACAAAACTTTTGTTTGGCAGGGTAGACTTATCTTACTTTACTTCAATTGCTACTTATCTCTACATAGTCTCCGTACAAATAGTAAGTAATGACATCATTTTATCAGATTACACAAGACCATGTAAAATACATAGAGAAAAATATGGTATTCTTTTTCTGCACTGAGGAGGAGAAAGGGTGGAAGAGTCCCTCACACTTATCAGGTTATTGCTGATAAAATGTACACTTCTCAGACCAGATCCAACCAAAAAGAAGGATCATCAGGCAATCATTTCACTGCTGTGCTATCAGAGCTCACAGAGGGGAAGTCATGGAAACTTTAAAAAATTATATAAAAACAAACAAACACCCAATTAAAAAAGTCACTATGTGGTGGTGATATGTGGTCATGATGTGGCAGCATTATTTGGTCTTTGTATAGCGGTATCATTGAAAATATTGATCTTGGCAGGGCCACCATGAAGCAATATATGAAAACATTTTGGCGGTAGTGTCACTTTAAAACTAGTCTTGACCATAAATGATTTGGCTTCTTTATAATTAAGAGTCTAAGGACACATGTGAAACATCCTATTTGCACAATCAAAGGGATAACTTGAAGCTTCGTGGTCCCCATGGTAGATATGTATCAGGGCTCCCACCTTCTATACGCTCATTAGAATAAAGATGTCTTGTTTGGTGGCAAACGGACTGTTTAAGGTAAGAGCAGGGCCGCCATTAGGGGGGTAGAACCCCTACTGCCGTATGGGGCCCGGCCAGAATGTGAAGCAAGGGGGGGCCCGCCGTCGCCGGCAGGCCCCGCCCCCTTGCTTCACAGTAATGGTACAGAGATTAGACCGTAGGTCTGCTCTCTGTACCATGTGAATCAATCTGCTGTCGGGAGGGGGCCCGCGCTGCAAGTTAAGTTAAACACAATAGGTTTACATTACACAGATTGAGTTTCCTTACTTCTGCATCAGCTCCTGCACGAACGGAGCAGTCGGCCCCTCCTCCTCCCTCTGGCTGCCGGTGACATCATCTAATGTAATCAGTGAGTCCCGCCCTGTGAGCAGAGCTTCACTGATCTCCTGGCAGCCAGAGGGAGGAGGAGGGGCCGACTGCTCCGTTCGTTCATGCAGGAGCTGATGCAGAAGTTACGAGACTCAATCTGTGTAATGTAAACCTATTGTGTTTAACTTAACTTGCAGCGCGGGCCCCTGTTTTTATGGCAGGCCACTTCAAAGTCCTGTGGAGCCGCACTGAAGGGCCCCAGGGATGTGGGGGGCCGCACTGAAGGGCCCCAGGGATGTGGGGGCTGCACTAAAGGGCCCCAGGGATGTGAGGGCCGCACTGAAGGGCCCCAGGGATGTGGGGGCCGCACTGAAGGGCCCCAGGGATGTGCGGGCCGCACAGAAGGGCCCCAGGGATGTGAGGGCCGCACTGAAGGGCCCCAGGGATGTGAGGGCCGCACTGAAGGGCCCCAGGGATGTGGGGGCGGCACTGAAGGGCCCCAGGGATGTGAGGGCCGCACTGAAGGGCCCCAGACATGTGGGGCCGCACTGAAGGGCCCCAGGGATGTGGGGCCGCACTGAAGGGCCCCAGGGATGTGAGGGCCGCACTGAAGGGCCCCAGGGAAGTGAGGGCCGCACTGAAGGGCCCCAGGGATGTGGGGCCGCACTGAAGGGCCTCAGGGATGTGGGGGCCGCACTGAAGGGCCCCAGGGATGTGGGGGCCGCACTGAAGACCAGTGCACCAAAGAGGTAATTATTACTATTTGGGGCCCTATGGATGGGGGATTTGTACATAGGGGGTAGATACCGGTGAGATTATGATAAAGTGAGGAGTCTCAGGTGTTTGTGTTGTGAATTCTGCAGGGAAGAGTCATGGCCGGGAGAAGTCCTCATGGTGACCAGGACCGGATGGAGAAGAGAAGGGAACGTGAACGACTTTATCAGATGTCAGATGGGAGTTACTAAATGTAACTGCACTGTAATCACTTATATCGGCCACTATGGGCCACATGTAGGAAAACTGTCTAGATGTAGGACTTTCTTTGTTGCCCATAGCAACCAATCAGGTCTCATAGCAACCAATCAGTGCTCCACTTTCATTTTTTATAGTGCTCTGAAAAAATAACGCTGGGACGCTGACTGGATGCTATGGTCAACAAAGTGAGATTTAGACCTAGACAGTTTTCATACATGTCCCCCTATATAGTCAGTGTATGGTGGTAATATTGGTGTTATTGTATTGGATTATATTCAGTAACAGTATTGTGGCATTATTCTGCATCTCTATAGTGGAGATATGTGGAGATGATGTTGCGGTATTACTTTGTCTTTGTATATTGTTGTTGTTAATGGTAATATCGGCCTTAGTACACTGGTTTAGTCAGTAACATTATAGTGGTATTAGTCACCATACATAGTGATATGTGGCGGTATTGTATTAATTGGTATTTTGTTTGGTTATATTGGTCTTGGTGTGCTGGTTTGGTCAGAATATCGTGGTGACATGTGGAATTTGCTGGCCCTTGTATACACAATATAGATAAACTGTATGCTGGAAAATTCAGCAAGAACTCAGTCCAAAGACAACGGCGCAATTGCATCTCTTTTTTTTTTCTGGGGTTGGATTGTAGGACGTGGTTGGTGGGGCGGGGCAATTGGGTTGACAGGGGGCGGGATTAACAGGGGGGCCCAGGCGCTTTAGCTGTAGGGGGCCCTGAAATTTCTGATGGCGGCCCTGGGTAAGAGTGCCTGGGTACAATTACAATCTCTGCTCTCCATTTATGTCCACCCCCTCACGCACAACTTCTAAGTATTAATATTATTTCACATTATTGTGTTCCCAACAGAAAATCCAGAAACTCCTAGTACTGAAGATCCTCAACCCACAACTACAGTGCAAGACATGTTCAACAGGAGTAAGTCATTTATCAGTATAAAGCACCTTCTACACATACCTCCAGAGTCCATTGAGATTTGCAGAAATTGTCAGTTCTACTGAAAATTCTATTTGCCATAATGGTATCTTCATAGGTGGCAAAGGGACTTTCTCAAGTGGAAGAGCCGAGGTGTCATTGCTATCTCTGCACCCTCCATAGCCTCATCCTCTATGCACAACTTTTAATACACTATTGTATTCACAAGAGAAAAAAACAACTTCTTCAGCTGAAGATCCTCATCCCAAAACTACAGAGGAGTACAGTTGAACAAACCGCTCACCTGTACACAGAACTCCAATGGAACAGAATGCAGAATGTTGTCCAACTGCGACTGGCTCTGCATTCTGCAAAACTTGGTTAGGCTGTGCACATCCAAAATATATTTTGAAAAATGGAAGCATAGGTGCACACTGGCAAGGCAATAGCATACATCTATACATCTAATACAAATATCAGTGGCACACTAAAAACTAAGTAAAACATCAAGGTATATCGAAATTTTTGAAAATGCATTACTGCTATGGAAATATGAAAACCTGGGATTCTTAGTTCGCAGTTTTTGATCAAAAATTGTTTAAGCTCACCTCCCAATAGCATCAAGGTGATCCCAGTACAGGTGAGTCCCTAACACTAACATGTTACCTCACTAGGAGTCCATTCAGACTACAACATCTCAGGGAGTGATAGGAACTTGCTACTGAATTACCCTGCACTGGTTTAAAAGAGGTAGGCGGCGTGCAGCAAGCCAATGAGGTTGCCATTCCTCAAATAGACTACAAAACTTGGTTAGGCTCTGCATTCTGAGCCAACACTTTTGGGGGTCCATTCCTGAGACAGGTGCAGGTCCTAGCATTGGGGCCTACATCTATCAGTTTTTTATGAAATATCCTATCACCATGCCATCAAAGGCTATGGTGGGGACACCCCTTTAAGTACACTTTCAAGGTCCTTAGAAACTTGCACAAATTGTCAGTTCCCCTCACCTACAGTATAAATAAACGCTAGACTAGCCTAAGGGACAAAGCTATTTTTTGGGTGTAAAAATTAGATCATCAGGACTTCTGCTAAGAAAGGGAGCTGGATGAAATCTCACAAATACTAGATACTTGGGGAAGATTAGTCAGGGAGAGGTTTCTCTAACCTTCATTGTGGTCAATTAAAAAGATAAAGGAACTTACTGCTGCCACGTGGTGGTCCCTGGATGGTTCAATGACTAAAAGAAATATGTGAACACAGACACAACCACAGACCATTTTAATTGCTACGAAGATATATACACTCACCGGCCACTTTATTAGGTACACCTGTCCAACTGCTCGTTAACACTTAATTTCTAATCAGCCAATCACATGGCGGCAACTCAGTGCATTTAGGCATGTAGACATGGTCAAGACAATCTCCTGCAGTTCAAACCGAGCATCAGTATGGGGAAGAAAGGTGATTTGAGTGCCTTTGAACGTGGCATGGTTGTTGGTGCCAGAAGGGCTGGTCTGAGTATTTCAGAAACTGCTGATCTCCTGGATTTTCACGCACAACCATCTCTAGGGTTTACAGAGAATGGTCCGAAAAAGAAAAAACATCCAGTGAGCGGCAGTCCTGTGGGCGGAAATGCCTTGTTGATGCCAGAGGTCAAAGGAGAATGGGCAGACTGGTTCGAGCTGATAGAAAGGCAACAGTGACTCAAATAGCCACCCGTTACAACCAAGGTAGGCAGAAGAGCATCTCTGAACGCACAGTACGGCGAACTATGAGGCAGATGGGCTACAGCAGCAGAAGACCACACCGGGTGCCACTCCTTTCAGCTAAGAACAGGAAACTGAGGCTCCAATTGCCCAAGCTCATCGAAATTGGACAGTAGAAGATTGGAAAAACGTTGCCTGGTCGGATGAGTCTCTATTTCTGCTGCGACATTCGGATGGTAGGGTCAGAATTTGGCGTCAACAACATGAAAGCATGGATCCATCCTGCCTTGTATCAACGGTTCAGGCTGGTAGTGGTGGTGGTGTCCATGGTGTGGGGAATATTTTCTTGGCACTCTTTGGGCCCCTTGGTACCAATTGAGCATCGTTGCAACACCTTGTGGAATATATGCCACGAAGAATTAAGGCAGTTCTGAAGCAAAAGGGGGTCCAACCCGTTACTAGCATGGTGTACCTAATAAAGTGGCCGTGAGTGTAATATATATATATATATATATATATATATATAATATATATATATATATATATATATATATATATATATATATATATAAGGCTAAGTTACTAAATAGAGGCCAAGGACATTCTGGGGTTTTTTGTGCTACCATTGAGCTGAGCCCCACAATTGGTGGTAGATACGGGCATGAACCAACCCTTTATATGTCCTGGGTGAAGGCTGTAGCACAGAGCCAAGCCACAGCTCTTGCCATCAAGGAGGTCATTAAGCACCTTGTGCAGCTGAGTCTGCAGCAGCAACAGTCCACAGCAAGAGAGAGTCCATACAGAGGCCCAGAAGGAAACCAATAAGCTGTTGATCAAGCAGATGACAGTACTAACAGAACTCGTCCAGCCCTGGGAGATTCCAGTAGTGCCTGATACCGGACTTTGAGTTAGATGGACCGTGAGGGAGGCCTGCATTCATGGGGATACTAAAGTGTACCCAGTGACCCTGATGACCATGGAGACGGACTGAGGTTCCGTGTCACATTATGTGGTGGTGGTACCAAAACTTTTGCATTACTTAATAATTGGTCGCAATTGTTCATTGTTGTGGAGGTTATGGGGAAAGGAACTACTGCCAAACAAACAGGGCTGCCAGGAAACCCCAAACTTATATGGGTCAGGTGGTAATTCCTGAGTTTCCCCTAACGGTTGTAATGGCGGAAAAATGAAGAGGAGTCACCCTTGGGAGAAACTCTCCCTGACTTAGAGGTGTTGTAGAAGAATTTTGGACAGGCTCAACTCAGAGATGAAAATTTAAAACCCACCCTAGATAGTGTGGTGGTTTTGAACATGGTACCCCAGGAACCTGGGGCAAACAAGAGGTACCTGCACTTTGCAATGAATGGGGACCTTTAGTATCGGGTAACCAAAATTAGGGAGGAGTTGATGGAACAGCTTGTGGTCCACAAACCTTATCGGCGTAAGGTGATGGACCTGGCACATTCTCACGTGTAAGGCGGACACTTGGGGGCAGACAGGACCATAGAAAGGATCCTACTTGCCGAGATGTTGCAGAGAAATCCGGCATTATTGTCAGTCCTGTCCCGTATGTCGAGTAACCTCCCCGGTCGACCACTTCCGTAGTCCTCTGGTGCGATTGCCCATTATTAAAGTCCCTTTTGATTGGGTAGGCATGGATTTGGCAGGACCCTTGGTAAAATCAGCTAAAGGCCACTAGAGTATCCTAGTGGTCATGGATTATGTGACCCAGTAACCCAAGGCTGTACCTTTAAGAAATGCCTCCTATAAAAGTACTGTGAATAAAGCTGTTTTTCATTTTCTCCCAAAAGGGGATTCAAAAAGAGACCAGGGTGCCCCATTTATGTCAAGGACAATGAGGGAGCACAGCAAGGTATTAAAAGTTATAGAACTTCAAGCCTCTGTCCACCATCCACAAACAGATGGTCTGGTCGAGAGGTTTAACAAGACCTTGAAGGCCATGTTGAAGAAGATGATCAGAGAGTCCAAATGTCCACTGGGTTTTCGCCTTTCAAGCTGTTATTTGCAGGCACCTCAGGGGGCTGCTGGATATAGCAAAAGAAACCTTGAAGAGTGAGGCCACACCCTATATCATTGTCATAGATCACAAAGCCCAAATGTAGGAGAGAATGTCCAGGGTAATGCCCATAGTGAAGAAACATCTTCTCCAGGCATAGAAAGCACAGACGAGGGTCTATAACAGGTCTGCTAGATGAAACAAATCAGTCCGGTAGATCGGTTACTGGCACTAGTGCCCACTGTGGAGAGTTAGTTCTTGGCAAAGTGACAGGTTCCCTAAGAGATTGTTGAGAAGGTAGGAGAGGTCAACCATAGGGTCCATCTGCCAGGGAGGAGAAAGCCCTACCAGGTGTTTCATGTCAACCTAATAAAACACTGGAGGGAGAGCCTCTTGAGACTCCTTGTTTCATGAGTCCACCTGAATCTGAGGTGGAAGTAGTAAAGATTGCAGAGA
This sequence comes from Phyllomedusa bahiana, assembly GCA_025379985.1. NCBI lineage: Eukaryota > Metazoa > Chordata > Amphibia > Anura > Hylidae > Phyllomedusa > Phyllomedusa bahiana. Next base: position 28,839 of record JAODAL010020477.1, read on the forward strand.
CCCTGTCCCCATTCCAGAAACAACAATGTAAGGACTTACTCCAGCAGAACAGAGATCCATTCACAGACACTCCAGGCCTTTCAAATGTGATGAAACATGAGATCCTCACAGATCCAAAGGTGAGATTAAAGCTAAAGCCAATATAAGATCCCTGAAGACCGGCAGGAAGTCATTGCTACAGAGGTTTAAAGGATGGGGAGGTGATTGAAAAATTCAAGAGCGGGTGGTCCAGCCCCATCGTGCTATTTATTGTAGATTGTAAGCCCTCGCGGGTAGGCCCTCTCTCCCTCTGTTGTGACAGTTGTAAGTCATTCATCGTTATTATTGTACTCATATGACATTATGTATGTACAGCGCCATGGAATCAATGGCACTTAAAAATAAATGTTAATAATAATAATAATAATGTGGAATGGAGGTAATGCAATGATTACCGCCGGTTAAATTAGGTAGCTAAGGTGGATGCCTACCCCATGCCCAGTGTAGATGAGTTGATTGAGCGGTTGGGGCCAGCTAGATACCTCGCCACCTTAGACCTCACGAAAGGTTATTTGCAGATCCCCTTGTCAGAGGCAAGGGATAAAACGGCATTTTTTATACCCAAGGAGTCATTTCAGTATGTTCACATGTCATTTCAGTTACAAGGGGCTCCTGCCACGATTCAAAGGGCCATGGACTAGATTCTGCACGTGTAATGAAAGTATGCGGCACATGCCTGGATGATATTTGCATCTTTTGCTTCGATTGGGCGAGTTATCTTAGTAAGGTCCAAGTCATCCTAAATACCTTAGGGAAGGCTGGGTTTATGTGCTGGGTATAATGGATATTCTTATCCCAATATGTCCATAACAAATATATACCCGCACAACAAAGTCCGAAAATTGTTTAATCTTTATTGTCCAACAATCATAGAAAATAAACTTTTTAGATAGACAGGCGACTTCCATAAATGTTTTCGGTCTTCTACAGACCTTTATCAAATACGTCGCTTAGGTTACAGAAGGATAAATCTCCTATTCTTTTTCAATGAAAAATGTTGGATCTCAGATGGCAAGGGATATACAGGAAAAGACCGTCCGGACTTTGTTGTGCGGGTATATATTTGTCAACCCAATCAAATATGCATTGGGAATGGGGAAGCCAAGTACCTGGGGTACGTAGTGGGAAGAGGGGAAATTAAGCCCTAGTTAAAGTGATGGCCCTTCAGAATTGGCCCCATCCACTTACTAAGAAGCAGGTCAGGGTTTTTCTGGGGATTGTAGGGTACTACCAGGGGTTCATCCCAGATTCGCAGAAATTGCTGTTCTGTTGACCAACCTGCTGAAGGGCACAAAGGCGACAATGATTAATTGGTTCCCTGAAGCGGTGAAGGCTTTCCAAGAGCTCAAACAGGTCCTATGTAGGCAACACGTGCTGGCAACCCCAGATGTCTCCCACGAGTTCGTGATTCAAACAGATGCCTCTGATGTGGGTTTGGGTGGTTATGTCCACAGTAATAAATGGAGAAGAGCTCCCAGTAATATATATGAGCAGAAAACTGTCCCCAGAGGAAGGAGAAAGACTGTCTAGCCATAAAGTGGGCACTAGACTCCCTATGATATTATTTATTAGGAAGCAGGTTCAGACTCATGTCAATCCATGCCCTGCTAAAGTGGATGCTGGAGAAAAGGGGGGATAATACCCAGATCATCCGCAGGTTCCTGTCCCTCCATGGCTTCTCTTTCTCAGTAGAACATGGGCCAGGCAAGCTGCAGGGAAATGCAGATGCCCTGTCAAGGATTTACTGCATGGCAGAAGAAGGTGCCCAAAACCCTGGCTTTGGTCGAGGGAGAGGGGAATATGTAAGAAGACTCAGGATGCTATTGTAGATGGCAGATATGTGTCACCAACATGCCTGGTCTCCGTGAGGTAAAAGCCACTAGTTATTAAGTGTCAACAGGAATAGGCGACTGTCACCTGTTTCTTATAGTAATATAGATGCTGATGCGTCTGATCTGGGCCAGGCTTTTCCCACAGTGGCCATAGAGCAGGGTGGGATGGCCACTCCTGCTTTTGAAGCTCCAGGTCTGGTTTTGTTTACTATGAAAGCCTGGAAGGTCAGGTGAGTAAGGGGTTTTTGGTTGTTGTGTGGTTCCTGAACTGGGAAGGAAAGACACAACTATGGGGCTGTTGTGATTGTGATCCTCTCAAGATTACGACCATTGTGCTTCCTGCATGCTAGCAGGTGGACTAACCCCTTCTTAACTGTGAGTTATCAAACACAGACTGTGTACCTTTATGTTTTCTGGCAGAAACCAAGCCACATGTTTTGTTTTGTGGCTGAATAAAAGCCAAGCTACTAAATAGAGGCCAAGGACATTTGATCAGCTGAAAACCTACTAAGACAAGCAAAAGGTCCTTAAAGGGGTTGTCTCACTACATTGATTCATCTCACCTCAGTCCTGTTTTCTTGGTTTCATTTTGAATTCAAAGGCGCGTTTACTGGGTTCTACTAGACTGTAGTAGAAGCCAGGTCTGTAGCTATAGCAACCAGTGCTGGCAGCCTATCAGGAGAGATTGCACAGGTCTAAAGCTATAGCGACCTGAGGAGCTGTTGCAGTCCATACAAGAGGGGATATCTAGGAATAGGTAGGACACTGGTAATGGACACATATTTCAAAGTGACTTGTTTTTGCAAGATCTTTAACTAAAGCAATCCTTATAGCGAGACAACCCCTTTAACATGATTGTAGGGCTCTAAAGACATACACTATAATGGGGTTGTTTTGGGTGGTATGTAGGACATCTAGTTGCTGATTATGAAAAGTTGCAGTGAACTCCTATACAACTACTGATGACGCTTCAATTAAAACAAGCCTGGGGCATGAATGATTTGGCTTCTCAATGATAATTTAGAGTCTAGGGAGATATTTGAGACATCCTATTTGTACAATCAAAGGTATAGCTTGAAGCTTCTTGTTCCCAATGTTGGATATGTATCAGGGCTCCCACCTTCTATGAGCTAATTATAATACAGATGTCTTCTTAGGTGACAAATGGACTGTTTAAAGGGGTTTTGTCATGATGTAATGTTGACGTGGGAACCTCCAAAATGGGTATTTAATCACTTTTCTAAATATATGTGATTACAAAAAGTGAAGACTCTGAAAGCTACAGCATTTCTCAATCCCCCTTAGTTACCTGAAAGCTTGCACTAGACACGACCCAGGAGCTGACAGGCCGCGTTTGCGTGAAACACTTCTTATCTGATGACAGGCAAAATGAATGAGCTTCAAGGGGCTGGGGAGAAAGTGCAGTATATGAGGCTGTGTCTTGCTGTATTGAGAATCCACTGTTGTACTGTTTATTATTTCACTTAAGTTTTGAGACGCTCCCTTATTCCTCACTCCTTACTCACCCCCTCCCTCTCAGCCCTGCAGCCTTCATGACTCAGTGTGATTTGTTGACATTCTCCCTGTGCTGATAAGGAGAGGTAAGAAACTTGCCTCCTGGCAAATCCCGTTTAAGGCAAGAGCGTCTGGGTACAATTACAATCTCTGCTCCCCATTTATGTCCACCCCCTCATGCACAACTTCTAAGTATTATTTACATTATTGTGTTCCCAACAGAAAATCCAGAAACTCCTAGACCTGAAGATCCTCAACCCACAACTACAGTGCAAGACATGTTCAGCAGCAGTAAGTCATTTATCAGTATAAAGCACCCTCGACACATACCTCCAGAGTCTATGGAGATTTGTCACTTCTACTGAAAATTCTATTTGCCATAATGGTATCTTCATCGGTGACAAAGGGACTTTCACAAGTGGGGGAGCCCAGGTGTCATTGCTATCTCTGCACCCTCCATAGCTTCACCCTTTATGCACAACTTTTAATACATTATTGCATACTTGCCAACTTTTGAAAGTGGAAAAGTGGGAGATTTTAAGGGGCGGCGCGTTTAATTTGCATGACCACGCACATCTTGTTGGTGCACCATGCCCCCTTAGAAAAAGCCACACCCCACTCCACCTAAATGTATAACAGCTCTGGAAGAAAGCCAGGTAGATGCCCCTCTAGCCAGGTAGTGCCCTTATTGCCAGGTAGTAGCCCCTTATAGCAAAGTAGTGCCCCCTAATAGCCAGGTAGATGCCCCTATAGCCAGGTAGATGCCCCTATAGCCAGGTGACGCCCCTTATAGCCAGTTAGTGCCCCCTAATAGTAAGGTAGTGACCCCTAATAGCCAGGTAGTAGCCCCCCTATAGCCAGATAGTAGCCCCCCTAGAGCCAGGTAGTAGGCCCCCTATAGCCAGGTAGTGCCCCTATAGCCAGGTAGTGCCCTCTTGTAGCCAGGTAGTGCCCTCTTGTAGCCAAGTAGTGCCCCCTTTGTAGCCAGGTAGTGCCCCATGTAGCCAGGTATTGCCCCTGTAGCCAGATAGTCCCCTCTTTGTAGCCAGGTAGTCCCCCCTTTGTAGCCAGGTAGTCCCCTCTTTGTAGCCAGGTAGTGCCCTTGTAGCCTTTTAGTGCCCATGTAGCCAGGTAGTGCCCCTTGTAGCCAGGTATTGCCCCTTGTAGCCAGGTAAATGCCCCCAAAACTAATAAAAAAAATAATAAAAACTACTCACCTCACCAGGCTCCCTGCAGCGCGTTCAGGTCCTGACGATCTCCTCAGCGACGCTGATCTGTATGTACAGCACCAACTGGCCGCTGGACATACAGGGGAGAAAGCAGGAGGGGAACGATCCCTTCTGCCACCTCCCTGTACAGGAGCTGACTGACTGTGCGGCTGCGGCCACCCAATTCAGTGAGACTCGCCGGGCGGGTGAGCCCGTAGGAGCGGCCCGGCGGCGCCGGCGCCGTGGTCATGTAAAGAACCCCCGCTGACTGCAACTCTGCCTGGGTGGCGGGGGGGTGGGAGGGGGTGTTCCCATTAGCGGGACCCCCCCTCCAAAAGCGGGAGAGTTGGCATGTATGCATTATTGTATTCACAACAGAAAAAACCCCAACTTCTACAGCTGAAAATCCTCATCCCACAACTACAGAGGAGTACAGTCAAGCACACCGCTCTCCTGTACACAGAACTCTACGGGAAAAAAAAAATGCAGAATTTTTGTCCAATTTGTGACTGCCTCTGCATTCTGGGGCCAAACCCATTTTTGGGGGTTCCATTCCAAAGATAGGCGCAGGCCTAGATTGGGGCCCAAAACCCCAAAAAATTCAGTTTTTATGAAATATCCTATCCCCAATGCCAAAAAAAGGTTTATGGTGGGGACCCCCCCCCTTTAATTCCCACTTTAAAGGGTTTTTTGAAACTTGCACAAATTGTCGTTCCCCTCCCCTACAGTATAAAAAAAACGCTAGACAAAAGCCAAAAGGGAAAAAAGAAATTTTTTTGGTTAAAGTTGAGTTCCCATCAGGACTTCTGCTAAGAAAGGGGAGCGGGAAAGAAATCTCACAAATACTAGATACTTGGGAAGTTTTATTATTATTATTATTATTATTTTTTTTTTTGGAGCCCTTTTGGTTCCAGAGGCTGAAACATTGGGTTTTCATACAAAACAAAAGGGCCCAAACAAGTAAAAAGGGTTTACAAATTACTAACTAAAAAACGGTTTACAGAAGAAGAGGGCCCCTGGCCCCGTGAGGGCTTACAGTCTACGAGGAAGGGGGGGAAGAAAAAAGAAGGTGAGGGGAAAGAAAAAGGTTTGGATAGTGTATTTACAGAAGGGGTTATTGTTGGTTATAGGAAATCCTGAAAAAAAAGGGGTTTTCAGGTTGCCTTTGAAACGGGTGAGAGGGGGGGGAGAGTCTGGGGTTGTTGGGGCAGTGAGTTCCAGAGTGTGGATGAAGCCGGGAAAAAGTTTTTTGGAGACGGTTGTGGAGGACCCTGATAAGGGGGGGAAAAGAAAGGGGAAAAAGGTTCCTGTGAGGGCGGGCGGGGGGGGTTTGGCTGAGGGGAGTTTTTATTGGGAAAGATTTAGAAGGAAAAAGGGGAGTATGGGGGAATGGTTATGGAAAAAGCCTTGTAGGTCAAGGTTGTTTAATTTGAACTGGTTTCGCTGGGAAATTGGGAAGCCATTTAAAGGGATTGGCAGGGGAAAAAGAGGCGAGGGTAGCGAGGAGAGAGGGAATCAGACGGGCACCAGGGGTTTAAGGGGGGATTGGAGGGGAGTGAGGGTGCTAGCTGGAGGCCACAGAAAAGGGGAAGGTTGCATTTGTCTAGGCGGAGTTTAACGAGGGCAGGGAACCAGCATTTTTGTGCTTTCGAAGTTAAGGAAAAAGGGAAATTAGGGGGGAATTTTTCAGGTGGAGGCGGCGGTGGTTTGGGGGGGTTTGGATGGTGGTTTGAAGGACAGATTGGAGTCAAGGGTTTAAACCCAAAGGGGCAGGGGGAAATTGGGGGGCTGGTGAGAGAGTGTAGCCATTGAAAATGGATAGAGAGATCAGGGGGAGAGGGGGGAAATTGGGGTGGAAAGGGAAAAAAAGATGAATTCAGTTTTTCCACGTTTAGCTTCAAAGGGGACCCTGAGGAGAAGAAGGAGGGGGTAAATATTTGGGCGAAAGATCGTCTTTGGGGGGTTTCTCTAAACCCTTTAAAATTGGGTTTGGTTTTTTTAGGGTTTAAAAAAATTTAAAAGGGGGCTTCCCGCTGCCCCCACCAAAGTTTGGCCCCGAAGGGGGAAAAAAATAAGCTTTGATCAAGCAGATGACAGTACTAACAGAAACCGCCCGGGGCCCCGGGAAAAGTCCCCCCCAGTTTCCCGTTTTCCGGACTTTGTGCAGAAGGACCCCTGAGGGTTGGCCCTTTCCAAAAATGACGCCCGAATTTGAGCGGGTGGCTTTACAGGCAAAAAACAAACGGGCAAAGAGTCCTTTTAAAAGGGAAAAAACCCCTAAAGTCCTATTTTGACCTTGTCCTTCAGGACGCCAGGGAATACCTAAAAATAAAGGATCCCCTTTTGTTGGTTTCCCAGCATGGCTTGGGGCACCTTTGGGGGCCCAACCCACAGGGTGCACTAAGCCTCTTAGATCACAAAATTGGGTTTTTAACCCCGTTTTATGGGGGTTCAAAAATGTTACAGCTGGAGGTATACACGCTATCTCAAATAGTGAAGAGTGTCATCATTTACTGATTTATGCACTCACTCCTCTGGCCCATCCAGTGCTGGGTGGCACAAGGATACCCCCAGTCTACAGATGACATAGTGAAACTGGTGGAGAGGTTCCACGCTGTGTACAAGCCCCTAGGAAGAACAGGGAACTTGAAGTCCCCTTACTGGGAGGCTAGGAGAGACTCAGACATTAAGAAACCGGGACTTTCCCGAGAAGGACCCAAGTCAGGAGTGGGCCCCATCCCAGTGCCAAAGGGTCCAGAAAAAGGTTTTTTTGTTTGGGGGGATGCCCCCCAAGTCATAGGGGACCCATGTCCCCCCCATCACCAACGCAATAGACTGCCCTGTAGGTCGTCGCTCTTTGCTGTTTTCACAAACCACATGCAGTGCTCTCCAACATACTGATGAGGGATCCCAGATCTGCTGAATGACAGTCAATGGGACTCTGGTTTTGGGACTCTTGAAATCGGGAGCTTGGTTACCCTTTTCTCTGCCTCTCTCCCTCATGTGTTGGTGCTAGAGAAGAACTTGGGAGTTATCTGCATTCATGGGGATACTAAAGTGTACCCAGTGGCCCTGATGACCATGGAGACCTGAGGGAGCTATTGAAGATGGCAGATATGTGTCACCAAGATGCCTGGTCTCTGTGAGGTAAAAGCCATTAGTTATTAAGGGCCACATGTAAGAAACTGTTTAGGTCTAAAACTCACTCTTTAGCCCATAGTAACCTTTGGGCAAAAATGGGAGTTTTAGACCTAAACAGGTTCATACATGTGGCCCTAAGTGTCAATAGCAATAGGCAACTCACCTGTTTCGTATAGTAATATAGATTTTGATGCGTCTGATCTGGGTCAGGCTTTTCCCACAGTGGCCATAGAGCAGGGTGGGATGGCAACTCCTGCTTTTGAAGCTCCAGGTCTGGTTTTGTTTACTATGAAAGCCTGGATGGTCAGGTGAGTGGTGGTTGTTGGTTGTTGTGTGGTTAATGGACTGTTAAGGAAAGAGACAACTCCAGGGCTGTTGTGATTGTGATCCTCTCAAGATTAGGACTATTGTGTTTCCTGCATGCTAGCAGGTAGACTAACCCCATCAAAACTGTGAATAATCAAACACAGACTGTGTACCTTTATATTTTCTGGCAGAAATCAGGACACATGTTTGTTCAAAACGACTAAATAGAGGCCAAGAACACTTGATCAGCTGAAAACCTACTAAGAGAAGAAAAAGGTCCATAACATGATTGTAGGGTACCGAAAACATATAATGGGGCTCTTTTGGGTTGTATGTAAGATATCTAGTTGCTGATGATGAAATGTTGCAGTGATATCCTATACAACTACTGATGACGCTTCAATTAAAACAAGCCTGGACCATGAATGATTTGGCTTCTCAATGATAATTTAGAGTCTAGGGAGACATCTGAGGCATCCTATTTGCACAATCAAAGGTATAACTTGAAGCTTCTCGGTCCCAATGATAAATATATATCAGGGCCCCCACCTACTATATGCCAGTTATAATACTGATGTCTTCAAAGGTTGCAAAAGTCCCAAGTGCAATTGTGATCTCTGCACTCCTATGTGAAGTTGATTTTGGGGCCCACCATACAGCTACTGTACATGCCTTTTATACTCTGCCTCTTGTTTTTTGCCTCTTTCTCTTTGCATTTCTTCCTCTCCCAAGGATGTTTATGCAGTTTAAATGAAACTCCAGGTCTGCATTGCTCAGGGGCCCTTTGGGGGTTTCCCCTGTGGGCCAATCCGAACCTTAATCAGAACCTGTTCCCTTGTCAGCAACACGGGAGCTTGTTTATCTTTCTTACTGACAAACACTAATCCTTTAAAGCTCTGTAGCCTTGTGCCCTGCAGCTACAACCCCTCCATCACCTATGTCTGTTTAGGAATAACAAAACTGAAATGTCAGTCACTGCTGGAGAACCACCCACAGCCTGAACAGGTTGGAGCCTGAAGCTAGCTGTGAAGAGCAGGCTCTGTGAAACAGCATGGTGAGAGGACCCCTTTAAATCAAGTATACACCACAACACAAAATCTGTAACAGGGCCCCGACCTACTTTGTGCCATTATGGTATCTTCTAAGGTGGCAAAGGGGCTTTCTCTGGAGGGAGGGGCCAGGTGTTATTGCCATCTCTGCCCCCTATAGCTTCACTCTCTATGAACAACTTCTAATACATTAATGTATTCACAACAGATAAACCAGCAACTCCTAAAACTGAGGATCCTCATCCCACAACTACAGAGCGAGACCTGTTCAGCATGAGTAAGTCATTTCCGAGTATATAGCGCCCTCTAAGTATATATTTAAAGTCCTTGGAAACTTACACAAATTGTCAGTTCTTAAGCCGACCTTATACACGTAATAGCTGCTGGGCAAACACTCATTAGCCAGATTGGTATTTCCCCTGAGCCCCACCATATACATGGACGCTGGACTCGGCTGAGCATGCAGGTTTATACTGAAGGGGAGAAATTTACCTTCCATCAAAGCAAAGTATGAGGCATCTTATAAACCAGCCTCACAGTTCATTCACTAAACTTTAATAAAGTCTTCTATTAAAGGGACAATATATCAAGTCTGTGGCCTGCGGGATGGGGCATGATGGGGATTCTCTTTAGTGCTCTTTGACCTTTTGCATCATGTCTCAACCTCTAATTCGTTGCACTGGGCATAATGCAGTGTATCAGATTTTTTCTGGAGGTTTTTTGAGCACTTGTAAAGTCTATAGGGAAGGGCTGAAACTTTTATTTCTCCTAAGGGGTGAATTCTGTATTGTGATGTTATTTACTATTGTTGTTTATCCTCTTTCAGTTGAAGAATGTCCTGATGATACAGATTAAGAAGAAGAAACTTCTGTAATAAAGGATCATAAACCAGGTAGCACTTGAAGATCTGTTTGGGATCACATTTAATAAAGTGGATCTTTTGGGTTGAACATGGTGTCTTATCTCATTGCATCATGTTATAGAGCAGGAGGAGTTGAGCAGATAAATACATAGTTTTGTGGGGAAAGATTCAGCAGAACTTGAAATAAAGCGATATACTGCATGTCCCAGCTCACTGTAGATTTATGAGTCCAGTGGGCGGTCCTCTTTATTGATTGACAGTCACCTCTGTGTGAGTCCACCTCTTGAACTAAGCTAAGAATGAATTGGAATATAGACAAAACAAATCACAAGTGATATATCAATCCGCTCACAGATGCTGCCCACAGATCTCACACCATGCTTAACATGACAGACAGTGGTGTTGCTAATTATAAAGGCAGAAGATGAGACTGTTATGAGGCTCTTTGTAGAAGGGTGAAAGTGGAAACTGAACTACTTTCCCTATTTGCTATAAACTGGAGCTCACTGCATACAGATTCAGATACTCACTAGTTAAATACTGACTGTAAAAGTCCATATTTGCTGTGATACTAGAACTCACCACATACAGATTCATATAGCTGTCACTGAGTTCAATACTGATCCATATGTAGTTATTCATATACTGGACCATATGCAGTCATCAGCCTATAGTTGTGTATGCATGAAGACAGAAATATATTATTTGCCAACTCAGCAAAAAATAAAAAAATAAAAAAAAGTAAAAATTATAAAAAAATATATATATATAAATAAATATATATATTATAATATATAATAATATATATAATTCTTTGTAAATGATCTGGTGACATTTTTCCTTTTCTCTGCAGCATGAAATGAACAAAATTGATACAAGATGAGGATAAAAATGAAAATACTAATGTGTAATAAAATGATTATAATTTCTCATGTGATTCATTTAATAGGGAGGGGAGGGGGAATCAAGCAGACAGTCTAGATAGTAATATTTTATGTGTTGAAACCAGTAATTTCCAACTGGTTGTTGGGAAACTATAACTCCTAGTATGTCCTTATAGTTGCAGGCTATTATGGCATGTCAGGAGTTGTAATTTTTGGTGCTATTTGAGAAGAGTGAGAATACAGCCTTACAAGATGCAGTGTTGGCCTGAATGCAGTAGGAAGGAGACCTGGGTTTGGGTATCAGGGCACTGGTTGACCTCTTTGCATTGGTGCGGCCTAGTCCTATGTGAAGTTTATCAGGAAGGTGTTCTGTGCAGTGAGGGCAGGTTTTGGCAGCAGGAGCAGTAGTGCTGCTTTGACAAGCAGGGCCTGGAGGTCACAGAGCAGATGAAGAACTAGTGATATGCATGGTAGTCTACCACACTCTTGTGTCCCTCAGGGAAAGCATATACATCCAGGAAATGGATCAAACATAGCCCACAAGGGACTACACTTGCTCTATTAACTCTTATGGGGTTGCAGTATCCGTCAGGGTACCTTGGTTGATACTTCAAACATAGTCACTAATGTAGTGTGAACCCAGCCTAAACTGGCAATCAGAGGTGGTAAGGGAATATAAAACTTTATGCCCTTCACACCCTTGCACCATTTTATACAAGTATTTTACTTCTTGTATAGTGTAGATAAGAAGGTGGCACAATACACTAAAGTAAATAGATGGTGTTTCATAGTGTTTATTAATAATTGCACTAATGTCTGTACTGATTGCACTAAAAAGTGTTTGAATTGCACTGTGTGTTTTGTAAAATGTCTATTGACCTCTGCTTCATCGCTGTATCCAGATAGCAGCTGGTGCACATGGCTGAGAAAAGTGTATAGTTATGCTGCCTTGCAAAAATGTAAGCATTCACAGTCACTCAGCTCTAGTGGTGGGAGTTGTCATTGCAACCAGAAAGGAAGGGGGGAGTAGAAGGTTATAAATTATAGGCAAATTTAGTGTCATGTTTCTTTTCCACTGGCTCCTTCCATCTATCACTTTGGGTTATCATTATCGTTTGTCTTATCAGCTAGTCAGAGGCTGTGCTGTCCATGGGCTCAAGGGACAGCTTTAACCTTTTATTTTCATGGCCGTATGACAGTGGATCTAAAGAGTGAGATAAAGTTTGCCTAAAAGAAGAAAGTCTCAGCTAGGCTATGCAGGACTTTGGATTCCTACGTCTGCATGAGGAAAAGATTTAGCCCCACCAGATCTCAAGGCCTTCGGGACCCAGTTAGCTTTTGGCCTGGCCCAATAACCCTTTTGTGAAGCTATCCCAGATTGTTAATCTGGAAGGCAAGTATTTTATTTGATTGGGAATCACTGTTTATCAGCATTGAATTTATAAATGAAGTTATATATAAGATCACTACACCTATTCTGTGTTAGTATTGTTTTAGTGTTGCTTTACGTATAATTTGATGTATTGTTTTCAATTAAGGACAATGGATACTCTGTGGTATTTAAACCAGCCGTAGTGAGCAATGCGCATGCTTGAAAAAGGAGGTTAATTTCCTTAGAAACATCGCAGTCAGGTGCACGTCTCACTCTTGGTTAGGTGTCTCTTCGCTATTCCTCTTGGAACACATTAAAGACTTTGGAAAGCTGATTGACTAAATCTAAATCAAAATTTTTAATGGCCCTTTTTTGAAAAAGGTTAAATAAATGAATATAAGTACTACATGGTCTTCTATATACGGAAAGCTGATAACAAGTGAGCTGGGAGGAGGCTCCATTAGTGACTATGAGCTAAAGGGTATACTTTTTTTAAAAGCAAGATAAGCAAGTTATATATAAGCAAGAATATATATATATTCCAACTTGCTTATAGTATAGTGGTCTACTGCGAGGCTTGGACTGGGTATGAAAAGATTTTTTTTTAAGGTAACCCTCTCCTGAGTATGTAACATTGAGCCTGGTTGAGTAAAGGAGGCCTCTGCTGATCTGACAGTTAACCCTTTGACTCCTGCCTATTTATTATGCACCGCACATCAAGGGCACCTCACACACCATCTCAGGCAGCTGAGGAAAAGATCACCACCAGAGTGTACCCCCAGGGGAACAACTACCACCATCTTCTACGGTCTAGACCCCCTCTAGAGGAGCATAAGAGGTGCGGTCAACGGAGTGTTAGCCACCGTGACCAGAGTGGCAGCCCTACAGCTACCTCTGCTTCTGGCCCTCTCCTCTGTCTCTCCTGCGCCCGGTCACCACACTTGTTCTAAAGAAATTCTGCAGCAATATTTCACCACCAGAGTACCATCTACTACTGATGACATCAATCTGCTGCTTCCCCTTAGGCCTATAAAAAGACATAGCAGTAGATTGTTATCACTTCTGTCCTCCTAAAGACTGTAGAGAATGAACGTGCACCCAGGCTGGATCATCTGCCTTGTCCTGTCCATTACAGGTGGGTTCCCGATCAGGGTATAACATTTATTGTGCCATAGTAGGATTACTTTTCTGGCTTCATTATATCCCATTTATTATACCATTGTTAGGTGAATTTATTCTCACCATTATATCAGGGGCTAAAATAAATTATTTTTGCATTGACATTCAAATTAACTGATTGGCCCAGCTTACCTGTCATCGGGGCACTGTATCGGATATAATGACACCATTAGGGGATGTTCACACAGCGTTTTTAGATACGTATTTGGGTCCGTTTTTAGGACATAAAACAGACTCAAACACATATCTAACAATATTCAGTGTGATTTCCATTGATTTCAATGTAAAACACGTATTGGCGTTCAGACGATACACGTTTTACATGTGTCTTTGTGATGAGTTTAACAGATCCGATCAAAGAATTGTCAAGTCAATTCTTGATCCGTTTTATGTATCACAAAACCTATTTAAAACTGTAGTGTGCGTTTCCGCTGCACAGAAAACGTATACAAACATGTGCCACACTTTGGGTACGTGTTTGGATACATTTTTCAGGTCCAAAAGCGTATTGCAAAACTCTGTGTGCACATACCCTTAGTAAGAATATTCTGGTGTCACCAGGGGCGCTCTTCCTATAGTTATAGATGGGCATGTTATCTGTGCACTGACAGCAGCATTATTTATTCCTACAATATGGCAGCATCATTAATGCATACTGTGTGGAGGCATTACTTATGGGATAGTATAATATAAATTACACTGTTACATGCAATGAATATGCTTATTATCTAATAGATAAAATTAAGCTACATTTGATTTGATTTTCACTGTGAAATATATCAATCAGCAAATATAGAATTATTTTATGTGTCCCAAGAGATCAGACATTGTAAGGCTATGTCTCCGCGGCAGAGTTAAAATACCATCGGAAATCAAACAGTATTTTAACTTTACAGCACCTCCGTTTTTTTGCAAAAAAAGATTTGGTCGTATTTCAGATTTGTGGTGGCCCAGTACATGGGCTGCACAGGAATCCGACGAGTGTCTGGCGGAAGATAGAGCATTTTTTATTTTTGCCTCTATGGACCTCAGTGAGGGCTCCTTTTTTTGCAGACTAGTATCATAGCCAGTGACTTTTTGATCAGTTTTTATTTGAATTTTTCAGGAAATCAAAATGAGCAAAAACACAATTTTGGCCTTAGGCTCGGAAGGGGTGGTGCTAACCCTACAAAAATTATTGTAATGGTATATGTTTATATAATGGCATAGAAGGAGTGAAGGATGAGTAAGAATGTTATGAGAGAAGAGGTGCTTTAAGCACTATAGAGTATGGAAGGCCTGCAGCTAATCAGTGGGGAGAAGAGAAGGGCTTCAGGGCAATAAAAGAAGGAGCCTGCCATGTGATAGTGCGTTCAGTTGTTAGTTAAGATGTTAGTTAAGAGTATTGCTGTTCCTGTTGTTACCAAGTTATAGCAACTGGGATCACCTACACACGCTAGCCGGCAGTGAGGTGAACAGGCTGCAGGCATGCCACCCGCCGGGAAGCTCACAGAAGAAGTAGGAAGATGCAGAGGGGGAGAGAGAAACGAAAAGAGACAACACTGAATGATAAATTGGGAAACTGTCATGGGAGAGAAAAAGACAGGAATATTTGAGGGACATACCAAGGGAACCAATCCAGAAAGGAAGAAAGTGATAATTGACAAGAGAAGAGCTGAGTAGCTAGTCCAAGGACAGTGCTGTAGGAAAGGAGGTGGAGCAGAATCTCTATTGTAACATGCCGAGGATGGCAGGACTGTCAGCAGCAGCGTGCCAGAGCTCAGACTGTGTACTGGTCCCAGCCAGTCTTCCCTTGCCATCCTAGCCCTGCCTGATGGTGATCACTGCCAGTCCCTAGCTCTCTCATCACAATAAGTTAATTCATGAAGCTGTTGTCCTAGACCTACAAACAGCCTTTGCTGCCATCATTTCCATACATAAACCCTATGAGGCTCTATGCCCGAGTGATCAGAGGCAGGACCTGGGGATGCGAGGGCTAATGTCCTCGATCCCTGGGACTGTGCGGCCTTAGCAGAGCTATCTGGAGCCCACCTACAGACTACATACCTACATGGGGCCCACCTATAGCCTTTTTGCCTAGCTACCTGGAACCCACCAACAGCTTACCTACCTCCCTTCTTGGGGCCCACCTTTACCCTACCTGCTTAGCTACCTGGGACCTACCTAGCTAGCTACCTGGGGCACATAAACAGCCTACCTATCTCCCTACTTAGATACCGCCTACAGCCTAAATAACTATATACCTGGGCACCACCTAGATCCTACCTGGGGCCAACCTACAGCCTACCTACCTAAGTGGAGCCTATTTACTTGGGGCCTACAATCTACCTACCTAGGGGCTGCTTACCTAACTAGGGCCTAACTTCTGCCTACCTAAGACCAATCTACCTACCTACCTGTAGCCTACCTACCTACCTATCTGGGACCTATCTACCGTCCTGTGGCCTACATACCTACCTGGAGCCTAACTACTGCCTACCTACCTACCTACCTAGGGACATTCTACCTGCCTACCTACCTATGAGCTACCTACCTGGGGCCTAACTGCTGTCTAGCTACCTGCCAGGGGCCTACCAACCTAACTACCTAAGGCCTACCAACCTAACTAGGGCCTACCAACCTATCTAACAGGGGTCTCTTTAGCTACCGGGGGACTACCTACCTATCTTGGGCCTTGTCTAGCTATCTACCTGGGAATATGAGTCTGAGAGGTACATACCATAGCTGTAGCACAGTCTTCAGGGCGTTAGTCCTCTGTTCTTCCCCAATCTCTAGTAGACTGTGCCTCTAAGCTATGACCTGTACCCGCTATCCAGCTCACCACAGGGAAGTTTGTACAGAGGTGAGGGACAGTGAGTGAGGCACTGGAAAAATGAGGATTCTTAGTGAACAACCAATAGTATAGTGGTATTATTCAGTCACTATGTGGTGGTAATTTGTGGTCATGTTCTTGGTAGTGTTATTGGTAATGTTGGTCTTGGTATAATGGATTTGTTTGGTAGCAGTATGATGATGATATGTATGGTGAGGTATTTGCTCCTTATCTATTAACCGCATGACTATTATTAACAGGTCACGATAAATGTTCATGGTGGTGGTGGTTGGGGGGGAACCATCCAAAAGTTTGCTCTAGGAAGCAAGCTTCTTTAGTTACGTCCCTGGGTGGTCTATATACCTACTTACTGGGAGACTTGTATACCTACCTACCTATGTATTTGAATACATATTTGCATTGTGTTGGGCTTTTATACCTACCTAATAAGGGGCCTTTATACCAACCTATTTACTTGAGGACATACAGTGTAAACCTTCCTAATTACTGGGAGGGCTGAATACCTACCTACTGGGGGTATATACCTTTCTACCATGGGGAATATATACATACCTTTCTACTTAATGAGGGGACCTATATAGCTACCTACTTAAGGGGGAAGTTATAAACATATCTGCCTAATTGGGATCTAACTAGCCGCCTACCTATTTTTTTATTTTTTGCAAGGGTGTTAACCTACAATGTGAGATAAAGTAAGATTGAAACTGGGTTCACAAATGAAAGACCCATAGCGGTCCATTGGCGATTTTACTGTTAGGGGCACAATGGGGCATTATTACTATTTGGAACATTATGGATGGGGAGTTTGTGCAAAGGTATAGAGAATAGGTAAAAAGGTGCTGGAGAAGTAAAGGGGTCTAAGATATTTGTGTGGTAAATTGGAGAAGAAAAGTGAAATATAACAACTCAGACAAGACGTCTCCTGTGAGTCCCTGAATGTCAGTGGTTATTTTGCTTCTGTGTTGGCTTGGTGCGGTATTCAGGTGACTTGAACACCGGTGATCTGTGATTGCAGGTGATCTGACCACAATGTGGTCTCTATGTGGTGGTATTGTAGGTTTTTTGTCACTTTTCTTTCTCCTGCTTCTCGCTGCTGTGGACATCGCTCCTAACCCCGGCCCACCCTCCATTAATGCTAACCCCACCTCCTCTTCTGCCTCCCACAGAAACACTGATAACCTGTGTAATATTTGTTGTACGTCTTTTTCTGCCCCGTTTAAATGTGCTCTCTGGAACGCCTGATCTGTCTGTAATAAACTCACTGCTGTTCATGACCTGTTCCTTTCTAACTCCCTCAACCTCCTAGCTCTCACAGAAACATGGCTCCAGCACTCTGATACTGCTTCCCTTGCCGCTCTCACCTATGGCGGCCTACACTTCACCCACACCCCCAGACCAGAGAGCAGGCAGGGTGGAGGAGTTGGCATACTTCTCTCTCCACACTGCACTTCCCAGGTCATTCCTCCCGCACCCTCTCTTACATTCCCCTCCTTTGAGGTTCACACCCTCACTCTTTCGGCCATTTTCTCTAAAAGTGTGGGTTGTATACAGACCTCCTGGCTCTCCCTAACAGTTTCTGGATCATTTTGCTGCCTGGCTCCCTAACTTCTTCTCTAATGAAATGTCCACACTCATGATGCATGATTTCAACATCCCCATTGATGACCCCATGTCTCCCTCTGCCTCTCAGTTTCTTTCACTAACCTCTCCCCTTGGCCTCTCGCAGTTTACAGACTCTCCCACCCACAAGGATGGGGACTCTCTTGATCTGGTTTTCTGTTGTCTCTGCTCAGTCTCTAACCTCACTAATTCTCCTTATGCTCTCTCTGATCACAACCTTATATCTTTTGCTGTCACTAATTCTCAGCCCTCTCTGGACACACCTGCACATCACACATTCAGAAACCTCCGCTCCATTAATACTCAGGAACTCACAGACACCATACAGTCCTCACTGCTCCCAATCTCCTCCCTCTCCTGTCCTGACCTGGCTGTCAAACGTTACAATGAAACTCTCTTAACCACCATGGACATGTTGGCACCACTCACACACCGCACCACCAGAGTCAGAAGCCGGCAGCCTTGGCACACGCCTCAGACTCGTCATCTGCAGCGCTGTTCCAGGTGTGCTGAGCGGCTGTGGAGAAAGTCAAAGCTACCTGCAGACTTTCTCCACTACAAATTCATGCTCAGGACTTATCACACTGCCCTTCACTGCGCCAAACATAAATATTTCACCTCCCTTATCTCAGCCTTACACAACAACCCAAAACATCTGTTCGATACCTTTCACTCCCTCCTCAGGCCCAAAGCTCAGGCCCCGGTCACTGATCTCTGTGCTGAAGACCTGGCCACTCACTTCAAAGACAAAATCGACAGTATCTGGCAAAACATTACATCACAATTCCCAAATAACACCCATCCTGTCCCTCCCAGCATGTCCTCTAATCTGCTCTCAGCCCTTGACCCGACGACAGAAGAAGTGTCCAGGCTTCTGCTGTCTGCTCGCCCCACCACATGTTCTAGTGACCCCATTCCCTCCCACTTTGCCCAGTCTATTTCCCCAGCTATTCTCTTCTATCTAACTACAATCTTCAACCTCTCTCTCTCTCCACTGGGATCTTCCCATCCGCCTTTAAACACGCTGCTATAGCTCCTGTACTAAAAAAGCCATCTCAGGACCCGTCCTGTGCTGCCAACTACCGATCAGTCTATAATCTTTCATTTATCTCTAAAATCCTGGAACACTCGGTCTACTCCCACCTACCCCACTATCTCTCTGCAAACGCTCTTCTTGACCCTCTGCAATCGGGTTTTTGACCTTTACACTCCACAGAAACTGCTCTAGCAAAAGTTTCAAATCATCTCCTGACCGCAAAATCTCAGGGTAACTACTTCTTGCTGCTTTTCTTGGATCCCTCTGCAGCACTTGACACTGTTGATCACCGCCTTCTCCTCAGCATGCTCAGTGCCATCGGCATCCAGGACACTGCTCTCTCTTGGTTCTCATCCTACCTCTCTGACCGCTCCTTCGGTGTCTCATTAGCAGGTTCTACCTCCTTCTCTCTTCCTCTCACAGTTGGGGTTCCTCAGGGATCTGTTCTAGGTCCTCTCCTCTTCTCAATCTACACAGCATCAATTGGACAAACCATCAGCAGATTTGGCTTCCAGTACCATCTCTACGCTGATGACACTCAATTATACACCTTCCCCCGTGACATCAGTTCTACTCTCCTACAAAACACCAGTGATTGTCTGTCCGCTGTCTCTGACATCATGTCTAAACCTCAATAAAACTGAACTTCTAGTCATCCCACCTTCTACTAACCGACCTCACCCTGCTATTTCCCTCTCCGTGTGTGGTACCACCATAACTCCTAGGCAGCAGGCCCGCTGTCTTGAGATTATTCTAGATTCTGATCTGTCCTTCACTCCCTACATCCAATTCCTTGCCCGCTCCTGTCACCTGCACCTCAAGAACATCTCCAGAGTCCAACCTTTTCTCACTGTGGAAACCACCCAGACTCTTACTGTTGTTCTTATTCTTTCTCGTCTTGATTACTGTAACTCATTGCTTATCGGTCTCCCTCTCTGTAAACTCTCCCCTCTCCAATCCGTCCTGAATGCAGCAGCCAGGCTTGTCTTTCTTTCCAGCTGCTATACTGATGCCTCTACCCTGTGTCAGTCACTGCACTGTTTGCCCATCCAGTACAGGATACAACATAAACTCATCATTCTCACCCATAAGGCTCTCCACAGCGCTGCTCCTCCCTCATCTCTGTCTACCACCCGACCCGCTCTCTGCTGATGATCTGAAATTACTCACCTCTCTCATCCGAACCTCCCATGCCCGTCTCCAAGATTTTGCACGTGCTGCTCCGGTTCTCTGGAACATGTTACCCCATATGATCAGACTCACAACCTTCATAGTATTAAGTGCGCTCTGAAAACTCATTTTCTTAGGCAGGCCTACCAAGATCCCTAATCATTAACCCCCCCTAATTTCTGTCATACTCATTCATCATTTCCTGGACTTGGGCACCCACATGCACTTATATGTATATAGTTGTATGGTCTGGGTGGCAGGTTCATCCACTTTTTGTGTACACTACCACATATTTATGTAACATGGCTGGACCATTGTAAACTGAGCACTTCTCACCCTTTGTCTCACTCACACACCCTAATAGATTGTAAGCTCTTGGAAGCAGGGACCTCACACCTCGTGTCTAATCTGTAAGTAGCTTTTTACTGTGTAACATTTGCTTTCCTTGTCTGTGAAGTGCTGCGTAATATGTTGGCGCTATATAAATAAAGATTATTATTATTACATTGGCACTTCTATAGTAGCAGCGTACACTTGCCCCTGAGTGTAAAGCGAGTGCACCCCTGTTCTTAATACTATGATCAGGGGTTTCTCTGCACCACTTTTTCTTTCTTGCTTGTGTTTATAGTGCTGTTTATTTTAGAAAGCGGTGAGGTGCGTGACCAAGGGAGAACAGTGCAGAGAATTGCACTAGAAGAAATTTGCAGTAAAAGGGAAGTGTGTAAATCCCCCCTACCTCGTCTGGTTGTGAAAAGTTTATCTGTATGGTGAATGTGATGCAAGTGTAACCTGCGAGGAAAGACTGCAGGATCCCAATCTTTGATACTCTTTGTTCCTTCTGTGCTGCTGAACTACACCTCCCAGGCATCCCACACCGCTAGGCTTGGACTCCACGTACACCCACTACCCAGATGTATCTACCTGCCTGGCACCTGCACTCACCATCCACCTACTCCCACACACTTTACAATTTTATAATTTTCTATAGTACTCACTGTATGGGATAATGACGTCACGTTTTAATAGATCAGACTTTTGTGGAAACAGATATACCAGCTATGTGAAACTTTACATTTTTTATTTATTATTTTATTTTGATTTTTTTTAGCATTTTGATTTTTTGTACTTTAAGTCTCCATAGGGCACTTTACCAGTTGGTGACGCAATCACTTGTATACTGTTCTGCAGTGCTAAAATTGATGAACAGTGTACAAAAATGGCTGTCCTATTACAATAGTAGTGGCAGCCTTCATTAAAGGTGTTGTCTTGTCGTGCTTTTTCACAAAGCCACAATCAGCTTTAGACTCATGCTTCATGTCTCTTCCTGGTCAGACTGTGGGTGGTTTTATAGCAATGATTGGCATATCAGCTCTGTTGTTCCTAGCTATTCCAGTTACACTGACAAGAGTGTAGGACAATTATAAATTGTAGTGCACAAGGCTACAGAGCTCTAAAGGGTGAAAAGTTTTCATTTTGTTAGGTAAACAAACTCCCTTACTAGAGATAAGACTCAACAGGTAGTGACTCACCATGGACAAACTGACTTAGAGCATTGAGAGATAAGAGAGAGCAGAGAAAGGAGGAGAGCTGGCTGGTAACCAGAGAAACTTGTGTGCTCTAAGAGGAAATACAATCTTCTTTATCTTCTGACCAAAGCAAGATCAAAACAGGAATGTATTTGGTAATAGTCTTCATTTACCTTTCCCTAATGTTAAAAGCTTATCATTGTAGTGAGAAAACCCTTTTAACTCCTTACATACCACAATTGCATTTACCATGACATCTAAAGGGTTTACACAGGTGTTACCCACTGCGTGTAGAACAGTTGTAGCAAGTACCCCCTAAATAACCTCTTGACCTAACTATACATCATATGTTGTCAAAGGTTTAATCCCCTGGGAATCCTGTATGTAAGCCCCAGGAGTCTCTTCTGTCTTTGTTTACAAATGGTCAGTATATGAGAAACACAGCAGGTTAATAGATGGTACTTATTGTGGATGATGGCTGAAGAAATAGATGTGTGGTGGTAGTGTGGTGCACCGGTGGTAAATAACAACAAACAACACAGGCTTTACACATGGTACTCTTCTTATGGACGTTACATAACATAAGGACAAGGCACCTGTACTTGTGGCATTTCTCAGACCCCCTCACTTTTGACTCTTGACACTTCTCACAACTCCCTTGTGATTCCATCCCAGTCCAGTTGTGCAAGGTGCTGAAACTGGTACTGACCCCTATACCAGCCCAGCCATGCAAGTTGCTGGCACCTGGCAACTCAGGACACGCTCTGTCCACTCACTTTGGTCCCTAGACTGTTCCAGCAGTCCCCCCAAACTGCCCACCTGTATTACTGTGAGTTGTCTGCCTTTTCTTAGTGTCCTCTCCGTCTGGGTCTCTATCTTCTTTCTATCTCTCTGTGCCTGTTCAACCTTAGATGAGGCAATGAGTTGGGCTGCTATCTTCTGCGGTAAAAAATGTACTCTAACTTTAATAAATTTTCTTTAAAAAACACAGTCATGATCTGACTTAACACCATACAACATAGTCCGTCAGATACAGAAATGACAAGAAAAATGGCAAGATACTCAGTTTTTGTTGCGGCGGCCCATGCCGTTCACTGCAGTAAGTCCATGAATAGGCTCCCAGCGTGGTGAGCAGGAGACGCCGGCCTCAGAGCGAAGACTGACGCACAAGCAAGTGCGACGTTTCGGGGAGGCTCCTCCCTTCCTCAAGCATGAAGCGTCACAGAGTATCTCCTCCTTTAAAAAGGTAAGTGAGAACATTAACCCTAACAACACTGACCTAGAATTATAAAAACACTCGAAGATTAAAACACTCATTCAATCCCCTAGGGGTGAGTGATTCCAGGGTGGAAATCCAGTATGCTTCTTTTTTGAGCAACTGCTTAATAGCTAATGATTTTTCGCTAGCCCAGATCTTTTCCAGCACGCACCACCGGAGCTCGTATATATCATGGCGAGCTTCCGCAAAATGTCTAGCTACAGACGTTTCCCCATATGATTTTTTATGTTCTATCTCATCAATGGGATTTTCAGAAGGGGCGCCCTGTCTCTTAGCCAACCTAATCGCTGCCTTGTGTTCATTAATCCTAATCTTAACTGCTCTCGTGGTCTGACACACATAGATCAGCCCACAGGGACATTTCAACATGTATACCACATTGTTGCTGTTACACGTATGGAAACCTTGGATTTTAATTGTATATCCTTGCGTGGGATGCTGTATATCCTCCCTTTGATTATGCATGCACAGTTCTGGCAATTCAAACAACGCGAACGTGCCAGACCTAGTGCTGCTGAGAAGCGTCTGTTTACTCTGATATTTAGATTTTTTTAAATCAGAGGAAATTAGTTGTTGGCCAAGGGTCCTACCCTTACGGTAAATCCAACGGGGGAGATCTTTGAATAAGTGGCCATGTTTACTATCACTACTCAAAATCTTCCAATATTTAGTAATAGCTTGCTTAATTAGGCCCGAGTGTCTATCATATACTGATATGTAGTTACATTGAGTATCAGATTTTTTCTTAGTGCCCCCGTGTCTGCAACAATGTTTCTCGCGGTATAGCCAGGATTTCTAGACCTATTTTGGACAGTTCCTCGATATTATAGCCTCTGTCACCGAATTTTATGACCAACCCTTCCATAGCAACAATATAATCAGACTCGTTTGAACAAATTCGCCGAGCTCTGATAAACTGAGAACGAGCAATGCCCCTAAAAATCTGGGGGGCATGTTGGCTTTGGCGATGCAAGATATTATTGCGGTCAATTTCTTTAGAATACAAAGAGGTATTCAAACATGAACCCTCTTTTTTGATGCAAACATCCAGATAAGTTAGTGTAGACGTATGCTTGGTAGGAGTGAACTGAATCAAGGGGTGCACGTGGTTAAGGTCCTCAACGAAGTCATCCAGCTGCGCCTCGGACCCCGACCACAGCAGGAAGACGTCGTCGACGTAACGAAACCACGCCACAACGTGACAAAAAGCTGATACAGGATACACAAACTGTTTTTCGAATAAACATGTACAGGTTAGCATAACTTGATGCCACAGGGGACCCCATCGAGGTCCCCTGTAGCTGCAAGTACAGCTGGTCCCCAAACCGGAAATAATTCCTAGTTAACACGGTGTTCAAAAGTCGCATTAAAAATGCTATTTTATCATTAGTCAACGTGTGATCTAAACAAAGTGCTTCCCTGGCTGCATTCATGCCCTCCTCAAATGGTATATTTGTAAAAAGAGACTTGATGTCAAGAGTGCAGAGCCAAGTAACTCTAGAACAGTCTAGTTTGTTAATGGCTTTCAAAAACTGCTCAGTGTCTTGTAAGACTGAGGACTCACGTTTAACCATTGGTTGCAGGTAGGAATCGACGTATGCAGCAAGGGGTTCTAGTAGAGAATCAATACCCGACACGATAGGTCGTCCGGGAGGTTTCTCTACTGATTTATGCACCTTGGGTACCATATACAAAATAGGCACATCTGCCTCTCTTGAGGTTTTTCAACAGCTGGTCACCAAGGAGGTTACTGATAAGTGGAAGTCGGTTTCCAAATGTATGCATAAGAATTTGACAAAAAAAGAACAGGTAGCTATTAAAGAACTTAGGGAGGACCCCTCAATTATCATTAAAAAAGTGGATAAAGGGGGGGGCCTCCGTGATTATGGATATTCAGCCATATTTACAGGAGGCCCACTCCCAATTGCAGGACAAACAGGTCTATATGCCCCTTAACACTGACCCGACCACTAGTCTGTCTAACGACATCCATACCATGTTGCAGGAGGCTGTCGACAGGGGTATTATTTCTGTGAACGAAAAGCAGATTCTTACCAAAAATAATCCATGGGTGCCTATTTTGTATATGGTACCCAAGGTGCATAAATCAGTAGAGAAACCTCCCGGATGACCTATCGTGTCGGGTATTGATTCTCTACTAGAACCCCTTGCTGCATACGTCGATTCCTACCTGCAACCAATGGTTAAACGCGAGTCCTCAGTCTTACAAGACACTGGGCAGTTTTTGAAAGCCATTAACAAACTAGACTGTTCTAGAGTTACTTGGCTCTGCACTCTTGACATCAAGTCTCTTTTTACAAATATACCATTGAGGAGGGCATGAATGCAGCCAGGGAAGCACTCTGGTGGGATCACACGTTGACTCATGATCTAATAGCATTTTTAATGCGACTGTTGAACACCATGTTAACTAGGAATTATTTCCGGTTTGGGTCCAGCTGTACTTGCAGCTACAGGGGACCTCGATGGGGTCCCCTGTGGCATCAAGTTATGCTAACCTGTACATGTTGTATTTCGAAAAACAGTTTGTGTATCCTGTATCAGCTTTTTGTCACGTTGTGGCGTGGTTTCGTTACGTCGACGACGTCTTCCTGCTGTGGTCGGGGTCCGAGGCACAGCTGGATGACTTCGTTGAGGACCTTAACCACGTGCACCCCTTGATTCAGTTCACTCCTACCAAGCATACGTCTACACTAACTTATCTGGATGTTTGCATCAAAAAAGAGGGTTCATGTTTGAATACCTCTTTGTATTCTAAAGAAATTGACCGCAATAATATCTTGCATCGCCAAAGCCAACATGCCCCCCAGATCTTTAGGGGCATTGCTCGTTCTCAGTTTATCAGAGCTCGGCGAATTTGTTCAAACGAGTCTGATTATATTGTTGCTATGGAAGGGTTGGTCAGAAAATTCGGTGACAGAGGCTATAATATCGAGGAACTGTCCAAATAGGTCTAGAAATCCTGGCTATAACGCGAGAAACATTGTTGCAGACACGGGGGCACTAAGAAAAAATCTGATACTCAATGTAACTACATATCAGTATATGATAGACACTCTGGCCTAATTAAGCAAGCTATTACTAAATATTGGAAGATTTTGAGTAGTGATAGTAAATATGGCCACTTATTCAAAGATCTCCCCCGTTGGATTTACCGTAAGGGTAGGACCCTTGGCCAACAACTAATTTCCTCTGATTTAAAAAAATCTAAATATCAGAGTAAACAGACGCTTCTCAGCAGCACTAGGTCTGGCACGTTCGCGTGTTTGAATTGCCAGAACTGTGCATGCATAATCAAAGGGGAGAATATACAGCATCCCACGCAAGGATATACAATTAAAATCCAAGGTTTCCATACGTGTAACAGCAACAATGTGGTATACATGTTGAAATGTCCCTGTGGGCTGATCTATGTGGGTCAGACCACGAGAGCAGTTAAGATTAGGATTAATGAACACAAGGCAGCGATTAGGTTGGCTAAGAGACAGGGCGCCCCTTCTGAAAATCCCATTGATGGGATAGAACATAAAAATCATATGGAGAACATCTGTAGCTAGGCACTTTGCGGAAGCTGTCTGATATATATGAGCTCGTGGTGTGTGTGCTGGAAAAGATCTGGGCTAGCGAAAAATCATTAGCTATTAAGCAGTTGCTCAAAAAAGAAGCATACTGGAATTTCCACCTGGAATCACTCACCCTAGGGGATTGAATGAGTGTTTTAATCTTTGAGTGTTTTTATAATTCTAGGTCAGTGTTGTTAGGGTTAATGTTCTCACTTACCTTTTTAAAGGAGGAGATACTCTGTGACGCTTCATGCTTGAGGAAAGGGAGGAGCCTCCCCGAAACGTCGCACTTGCCTGTGCGTCAGTCTTCGCTCTGAGGCCGGCGTCTCCTGCTCACCACGCTGGGAGCCTATTCATGGACTTACTGCAGTGAACGGCACGGGCGGCTGCAACAAAAACTGAGTATCTTGCCATTTTTCTTGTCATTTCTGTATCTGACGGACTATGTTGTATGGTGTTAAGTCAGATCATGACTGTTTTTTAAAGAAAATTTATTAAAGTTTGATTCAATTTTTTACCACGGTTCAAACACTTCCACTTTGCTATACATGAAAGCAGGGAAGGAGAACCTGCATTACGAACCCTGGCGGCAGATCTCAGTATAAATTTTAGCTAAAGATACGGGCATATTTTCTATTCTGCTATCTTCTGCCTCAGCCTGCCCTGTCTGTTGCTGGCTTAATACACAGGGGTTCCTCTTTAACTTCTGCTCTCAACTGGAACCAAACTCAGAACATAACCATAGCTAGAACTACCCCAGAGCTGACAGACCCTACCTTATAACTGTGTGCATGACCTCTAGCTCCACCCCTGTCCGCTCTCCTGATTGGCAGCTCTCTCTCTGAACGCTAGGCTGTTAAATCCTTCTATACTACACTCAACTATAACACTCAATACATAAATATCCTAAACATGTTCACATCCTATACAGTATAATGCATTTATATATATTTTGTCCTCCTTTACAGGCACATGAACACTGCAGCCAATCATTGGTCTCCGTGGTTATGTGCCGTTCTATTGACATCCCCATTCCCGTCACTGAGAAGAGATTGACCACCAGAGCTTTAACTTTGGATCAATGTGGATTAAATTACAGATTTTATTTCTATTTTTATACACTTGGTTGCTCTTTTTTTTTTACATTTTTTTTCAAGTTGGTCAACACCATTAATGTCTGTGTTCTCTATTTTTATAAACCCATTTATTTCAGGAGCTGAAACTCTTGGGTTCATTTTTTTCTCTTTAACGTTTCCTGATTTAGCATTTAAAGCAATGTCATCAGAAAAATGACTTATTGTTTAACTCATATTTTTATGTTAATCACATTTTTTAAGAATTTGTGGTTGTTGTTTTTAAATTTCCCATATCATTGTCAATATTTTTTAATAAATCCTGAAGTTGTCACTTTGGCCACTAGGCCTAAAAATAGTCTGACACTTCCTGTTCTGTAGAGAAAATTTTTCAACAGTCTCCTCATTATCAGCACAGACAGAATTACACAGAAAGGTGACACCAATGTGCATAGATAACACAGAATCCACCATTCACAATAGGAGATGTCACAACTCCCCCTCCCCCTCCCTGCACACTGACTTCTTCCCAGGTCATAGAGCCTAGATAACTCTCCTATAGAAGTCAATGGGTCTGCTCCTGTTCACAGGCTCCTATGTCCATGCAGCTGCTGTAAAGCATCTCTCTACATGCTGATAAAAGTAGTGCAGGCAAGATGGTCGCCCCTATAATCATATACAGACAACAGAA
Source organism: Phyllomedusa bahiana (assembly GCA_025379985.1). NCBI lineage: Eukaryota > Metazoa > Chordata > Amphibia > Anura > Hylidae > Phyllomedusa > Phyllomedusa bahiana. The sequence goes on from JAODAL010020477.1 coordinate 57,038, forward strand.
ATAAAAAATCTACAATCAGGAAATAAAAACAGCTAAGAGGAAGAATGTATAAGTACCTCATTTAAATTAGTAAAAAAAAATATTGGTGATAGAGTCGCTTTAAGTAAGTGGTCAATTTCTGAGGACAGGACAGCGAGCACCTTACAATCAGCCTTCTTACCTCCTGGTATCATGAATAGGCTCATGCACCAGATAAAACCCAAACCATCACTTGCCCCTAAACTCTTTCAAGGTTTCTGTCATTTTAAAGGGGTTTTGCCACGAAGTAAAATTGACGTGGGAAGCTTGCAAATGAAATAACAAACATTTTCACCATTAATCATTATTAAAAATTCTGCACCGTTTTTGTTTTAGCTGCTCCTTTAGTGATCCATCATTTACAGCTCATCTCCAGGAGATACGACCAGGGCTGAGAGCTCCTCAGTCCTGGTCGCACATGCTCAGACATCACCTTTCCTCTCAGGCAGCTACTGAGTTCCTGCAGGGACTTGAACCTAGGACCCTTGTGCCTGGAGGCAAAAACTTTACCTCTCAGCTACTCACAATGCTTTACATGAACAGACCTTTCTTTGACTAGAGAGAGGAAAGGCCTGGTGATGTCATCCTGCTGGGTCACATGATATGCAATTCAAACAAATCACACACACCCCCTTCTGAGCACACAGAGCTGAAGAGCAGGATACAGGAGGTATGAAATGAGATTGTGGTAAAAGCCCTTTAAATGTCCATTGGCCGCTTGGGTCTTCACTGACAATTTTAGAAATATGCACAATGCACATTAGTAAAGTAAGTCCCAATTTGAAATCCATGTTCTTGCAATATAGTCATTAAGTTGTATAGTAGAACGTGCAGGAGTGACAAGTCCTGTCTCCACTGCCTGGGAAATAGCTTATTACCATCAACATCTTAAGGGGTTTTACCATGAAGTGAGTTCCTTACCTCCTTATCAGCTCAGGGGAGAATATAAACAAATCATGCTGAGTCATGAACGCTGCAGGGGTGAGAGGGAGGGGGGTGAGCAGAGAGTGAGGAATCAGGGAGCGTCTCAAAAGTTTACTCAAATAATAACATTACAACAGTGGATTCTCTATACAGCAGACAGACTCATACACTGCACTTTCTTCCCAGTCCCTTGCAAGCTTCTTCATGTTCCCTGTCATCAGACAAGAAGTGCAAACACGCAAGCGCGGCCAGATCAGCTCCTTGTTAGTTCCTGGTCGTGTCTAATGTAAACTTTTAAGTAACTAAGGGCATGTAAGGAAAGCTGTAGCTCTCACAGGCTTCACTTTTTGCAATCACATATATTTAGAAAAGTGATTAAATACCCATTTTGGAGGATCCCACGTCAAGATTCCATCGTGGTAAAACCCCTTTAAAGTTAGAGCATCTCCAGGACTTTGTGTGAAGGTGTTTAGCAATGGGATCTTTAGCTTTATGGTGTACTGTATAATAATTTTGTGAACCTATTGGGACATATATGAATTTGCTGAATTATGCTACAAATTTCTCATTTTCTAAGTAATATATTGATATCTAATGTCAAAATCTTAATTTTCTTCTCCACAGCTATGGCAGCACCAACTGAAATTGTGACGGCTTTTCTGAATGACACAATAGTCTTACCCTGCAGTTACCACCTCCATGACTATGATCAGGTGTCCTGGGAACGAGGCAGCTGTGGATCTCCTTCGTCTTTAGTAATTGCGATAAAGGAAAATTCAGAAATTATCTTCGCAGAGTCTGACTCATACAAATTACTGGGGACTATAAGTCAGGGGGACCTGTCCCTGACCATCACCAGAGTCACTAAAGAAGATGAAGGAAGTTACTGCTGCCGTGTGCTGATTCAGAACCTACTCCGTGACCAGGAAAAAGATGTGGAAGTGAAGATACAAGAAAGTGAGATAGTTTGCACCACTGTTGTTCCTATCATCCTAGCGGCAAATATAGTGTAGATGGGGACAATGGGAACAGTAGGTCAGCTGAAAACTTCCCAAGAGAAGCAAAAGGTCCATAATATTTTTGCAGGGCTCAAAGGGCCTAATATTTGGGGGCTTTTCTAGGTGGGTACATAAGATGCCTGGCTACTGATAAAGAAATGCTGCAGCGATGTCCTCTACAAATACCACTGCCTCTTGTGTTGAAGAGACACTTCCATCAGAAAGGAGTATTTTAGTTAAAACCAGAATTTCTGGAAAACCATTTTTTTTTTAGAATTTTTGGCAATATTGTTTTTTTTTTTATTTCGGCAGTCCTATGCAATTAAAAATTACATAGAAAATATTATTCCTCTAAGGGCTTGTTCACACGGCGTTTTGGATCCTTTTTACGGATCCGTTTTTCGCACTTTAAAAGCGCATCCGGGAAGCGGATCCGCAAAACGCAGCATTGGATACTTTATTTGGTTCCGTTTTGAATGCTTTTTCACCTGCGTTTTAAGCATCCGCTTTCCGGATGCGTTTTTCCACAGAAGGGGAATCTCTCTCTCTCTCTCTCCCTCTCTCCATCAAATCATGTCTGCCCCAGCCATCAAATCATGTCTGCCCCAGCCATCAAATCATGTCTGCCATATAATCATGTCTGCCCCAGCCATCAAATCATGTCTGCCCCAGCCATCAAATCATGTCTGCCGAGCCTCACCTGCGCTTCCGCTCCCGCCGCCGAGCCTCACCTGCGCTCCCGCTCCCGCCGCCGAGCCTCACCTGCGCTCCCGCTCCCGCCGCCGAGCCTCACCTGCGCTCCCGCTCCCGCCGCCGAGCCTCACCTGCGCTCCCGCTCCCGCCGCCGAGCCGCACCTGCGCTGCCGCTCCCGCCGCCGAGCCTCACCTGCGCTCCCGCTGCCGCCGCCAGCGATCCCCGTCCAGCCTTCCACTGCGCTTTTCGCATCCGCTTTGAGACAAGTGCCAAAAGTGGACTCCATTATCTCCTATGGGCGTTCAGTTGCGTAAAACGCAATAAGAATTGACATGTCATTTCTTAAAGCGGATGCGAAAAGCGCAGTGCAGAAGAGCTCTCAAAAGCGCATCGCTGATCTCCCGTGGGAACAGCGATGCGCTTTTGCCATTCAACTTAATGTTAATCACACTGACAATTGTTACATCCGTTTTGCGGATCCGTAAAACGGATCCGTAAAACGGATCACAAAAACGCCGTGTGAACAAGCCCTAACTGTGTGAGAGAACTTTGCTATGGCCTGGCAGACTACTCTCCCTTTACTTGAGCTGCTGCTTATCTTTACCTACCCCTGTTTCCCGAAAATAAGACAGGGTCTTATATTAATTTTTGCTCCTACAGACGAGCTAAGACTTATTTTTAAGGGATTTTTTTTTCTATGAACAATAATTCACATTTATTGTTGAACAAAACATCAACATGTATTAATCTACTGTAGTGATTTCATCACAAACATCAGCATAAGCAGCCAAACTCTGAAATGCATAAAAAAAATGCACCATGTCTTATTTTCGGGGTGTCTTATTTTCGGGGAAACTAGGTAGTGTCATTACAAATAGTAGGTAATGAGATCATGATTGCTCTATTGTTCCCTCCACAGGCATAGATAAGATTAGACTAGACCACGAAAAATACATGAGAGGAAACTAGGGTAATCTTTTTCTGCAGTGAGGAGGAGAGAGAGGGGGGAGGTTCCATACACTTATCAGGTTATTGCTGATAATATTTACACTTCTCAGACCACAGCCGACCAAAAACAAGGAGCATCAAGCAGTCCTCTCACTGCTGTGCTATCAGAGCTCACAGAGGGGAAGTCAGGGAAAATAATGTACCTGGAGGAGCATAAAAAACAATTATACAGTATATAAAATAAAAACAAATAGAAAAAAAAATCCATGTAATAGTCGCATATCGCTTGTTAATAGGTGAAAACATTTTGGTGGTAGTGTCATTTTAAAATAAGTCTGGGTCGTGAATGATTTGGCTTCTCCATAATTTAGAGTCTATGGAGACATCTGAGACTATTTGCACAATCAGAGATATAAGTTGAAGCTCCTTAGTCCCAATAAATATGCTAAATATGTGTCAGGCTCTCACCTAATATGTGGCAGTTAGGGTATGTTCACACGGTATAATTTCGGTGCTCATTTCTCCTTGTATTTGCGCTCTAATACGGGCGAGATGCACGCTGAAATTACGATTATCCATAGTTCTCATAGAGAACTATGGATTACGCCTCCTCTCCCCGCTCGCACAATATGATCGTATTGTACACGCGGGGAAATAAGTGACATGTCAATTATTCGCAGCAAATATACGCAGCGACTAATGAATGTCAAAGGGGCCGGCGGGCTGCCGCCCCCCACGCCGCACGGGAATACGCGCATATAGGCGCGAGCTCCCGAAAGACACTTACGCGCTGCAGTACATCGTGTGAACATACCCTTATACTACTGATGTCTTCTTAACCCCTTAAAGGGGTTTTGCCACAAAGTAAAATTGACGTGGGAAGTTTGTAAATTAAATAATAAACATTTTCACTATTCATCATTATTAAAAATTCTGGACCGTTTTTGTTTTAGCTGCTCCTTTAGTGATCCATTGTTTACAGCTCGTCTCCAGGGGATATGACCAGGGCTGAGAGCTTCTCCATCCTGGTTGCACATGCTCAGACATCACCTCTCCTTTCAGGCAGCTACTGCGTGTTCAAACCTCAGGTGCTGTCACTCTACTCCCGTCCTCTGTACTTCTTAGTAATTAGTCAAACAGTGCAAATAAATAAAAAAAGAAACCTCAATGCATTGATAAGGAGAAATAAAATCCCCATATTTGGTTCCTGCAGCGATTTGAACCAAGGACCCTTGTGCCTGGAGGCAAAAGTTTTACCTCTGAGCTACAATGTAGCTACATAAACAGACCTTTCTTTGACTAGAGAGAGGAAAGGCCTGGTGATGTCATCCTGCTGGGTAACATGATATGCAATTCAAACAAATAACACACGCCCCTTCTGAGCACACAGAGCTGAAGAGCTGGATGCAGGAGGTATGAAATGAGATCGTGGCAAAACCCCTTTAAGCTGAACGTCTGAAAAGTACTTAGTGACCAGCACTTTTTTTTAGCTTTTGCCTTCTAGTGTTTCAACTGTCGTAACTTTTTAATTTTTTCAATGATGCAGTTGTATGAGGCATAGTTTTATTCGTGACAAGTTGTACTATTTGGAGGAATATTTTACGTTCACTTTTAAATTATTTCATATTTTTTTTTCAATATTTTTTCAATTTTTTCAATTTTTTTTTTCAATTTTTATATTATTCACATTTCACACTTAATAACTTGTTAGATTAATTCTACAGGTATTAGTCATGTGGATGCCTAATACGCGTAGGTTGTTTTTTGTGTGTGTAATGTATGCACAATTATTTTTTATTAAATATTTATTTTTATATAATTTAATTTTTATTTATTCTTTTATACACTTTTTTATGCTTTTTATTTTTTTTTTAAAGCCCATGAAGGGATAACTGTGTTACTTTTTTTTTTTTTTTTTTACACTTAATAATGTATTAGCATATTCATATATGCTAATACATTATGATCTGTGTCAGTATGACAGCGGTCAGGGCACAAACAAAAATAAAAAAGAAAAAAGAAAAAGTGGCCGTTCTTGTTTGATATAAGCGGTCAGGGCAGCACACTGTGTGCCCTGATCGCTGGCTTGTTACACAGATAGCCCTGGGGCTACTCTAGGTTCCCAGGGCTGACTGTGCAGCCATTCCCCAGACTCCGTAAGGTCACCGGAGTCCCGATCACCCGACAGAGCAGGGGAACGCCCTTTGATTATGCTGCGGTCACGAACTGCAGCAATCAAAGGATTAAGCGCTGGGGAGCAGAGGTTTCCCCAACTCCCCGGTGCTTGCAGAAGCGGCGCTGGGAACAGGTCTGTGAAGTACAGCCCTGCTCTCAGCGCTGCTGTGGCGCCAGGAGCCGAAGACCCCATTGTCAGCAGCAACGTCAAAAGATGCTGCAAACGACCTGAAATGCCCGACGCCAAGAGACAGCGGGTGGTCGTTAAGAGGTTAATTAGCAAATGGACTCTCAAGCAAGAAGGTCTGGGTACAGTTACAGTCTCTGCACCCCCTGTATGTTCACCCCCTGTGCACAACATCCAATTATTACTATAAATTATTGTGTTCCCTACAGAAAAACCAGCAACTCCTAAAACTGAAGATCCTCATCCCACAACTACAGGGCGAGACCTGTTCAGCACGAGTAAGTCATTTATCAGTAAGTCATTTATCACCCTCTGAGCGCTCATCCAGAGTCCATGGTGATCTTCAGAAATTGTCAATTATTAAAGGGGTGTTAACATCAGCTTGATAAGCTTTAAATTTGAAGTCAAAGGTAGATAAAGACTATTACCGAATACATAGCTGTTCTGATTTTACTTAATTTCAGGATTAAAACAGTTCTTATCTTCTGCTTGTTTCCTAGGTTACCTCTCTCTGCTTTAACAGCCAGCATCGCTCTGCTCTGTACTGACGAAGTGCAAACACCCCGAAACGGCTGTCTACAGATGGGTGATGCTGACTTGGCTAAATATCCCTTTTGCTTTCCAAAGACCCAGTGGGTCAAAAGCAAATTGAGGATTTGTTACATCCAATAGAGGGCGCTTGAGCTTCTCAGCTCCTTTCCCATAATGCCTTGTGATTAACAGCCCTGGCCAGAATAGTAGCATCAATTCAGGCTGTGTCTTATCAGCAGCACAAGAGCTTGTTTGTTTTTCTTACTAACAAACGTTAATCGTTTAGAGCTCTTTAGCCTTGTGCCCTGCTGCTACAACCCCTCCAAAATTGAAATGTCAGTCACTGTTGTAGAACCACCCACAGCCTGAACAGGAAGTGTTAGCTGGCTGTGAAGAGCAGGCTCTGTGAAACAGCGTGGTGAGAACATCTCTTTGAATCAAGTATACACCACAACACAAAACATGCAACAGGGCCCCGACCTACTTTGTGTCGTACTGGTATCTTCTTAGGTGGCAAAGGGGCTTTCTCTGGAGGAAGGGACCAAGTGTTATTGCCATCTCTGCCCCCTATAGCTTCGCTCTCTATGAACAACTTCTAATACATTAATGTATTCACAACAGATAAACCAGCAACTCCTAAAACTGAAGATCCTCATCCCTCAACTACGGAGCAGGACATGTTCAGCATGAGTAAGTCATTTATCAGTATACAGCAACCTCTAAGTACATAGGCCAAGTCCTTGGAAACTTACACAAATTGTCAGTTCTTAAGCCAACCTTATACATGTAATAGCTGCTGGGCAAAGACTCATTGGCCAGAGTGGTGTTTCCCCTGAGCCCCTCCATATACATGCACGCTGGGCTCGGCTGAGCATGCAGGTTTATATTGAAAGGAAGCAATTTAACTTCGATCAGAACAAAGTATCAGGCATCTTATAAGCAGCTTCTTAATCATTCTCTAGACTCTGATAAAGTCTTCTATTAACGGTACAATATTCTATGTGTAGTCCAGGGACTGGGGCATGACATATGAATTCCCTCTTTAGTTTTCTTTGAATTCCTGTGTCATGCCCCGACCCCTAAAGCTTTGCAATGGACATAATTCAGTTTATCAGTTTTTTTTTCTGGAGTTTTCCTTTAAAGGGGTTGTCTCACTACAAGGATTGTTTTTTCTGTTAAAGATCTTGCAAAAACAAGTGACTTTGCAATATGTGTCCATTAACAGTGTCCTACCTATTCATAGATATCCCCTTTTGTATGGGCTGCATCAGTTCCTCAGGTCACTATAGCTACAGACCTGTTTGTTCTCTCCTGAAAGACTGCCAGCACTGGTTGCTATAGCTACAGACCTAGCTTCTACTGCAGCCTAGAAGCCAGTAAACACGCCCTTGAATTCAAAGTGAAACCAAGAAAACAGGACTGAGGTAAGATGAATCAACCTAGTGAGACAACCCCTTTAAGCACTGGTAAAGTCGATAGGGAAGGACTGAGACTTCTGTTTCCCCTATAGGTAAGGGGTGAATTCTGTATTGCGATGTTATCTACAATTATTGTTCATCTTCTTTCAGTTGAAGAATGTCCTGATGATACAGATTAAGAAGAACAAACTTCTACAGTAAAGGATCATAACCAGGTAGCACTCGAAGATCTGTTTGGGATCACATTCAATAAAATGGAACTTTTAGGTTGAACATGGCCTCTTATCTCATTGCATCATGTTATAGAGCAGGAGGAGCTGAGCAGATTTATATATAGTTTTGTGTGGAAAGATTCAACAGAACTTACAATGTAGGGATATATGTCCCTGCTCACAATGGACTTATGAGTCCAGTGGGAGGTCCTATTTAATGATTGACAGTCACCTCTGTGTGACTCCGCCTCTTGAACTAAGCTAGGAGTGAACTGGAATATAGACAAAAGAAATCACCAGTGATATATCAATCCACTCAGCTCCTCCTGTTCTATAACATGCTGCCTACAGATCACACACTATGCTTAACATGACAGACAATAGCATTACTATTTATAGTGGCAGAAGATGAGACTGTTATGAGGCTCTTTATGGAAAGGTGAAAGTGGAAACTAAACTACTTTCCCCATTTGCTATAAACTGGAGCTCACTGCTTACAGATTCATAAAGCTCTCACTAAGTTCAATACTGACTGTAAAAATCCATATGCAGTTAGCTCCCCCTAGGGGTGGCTACATGCAGATAGAAATATATTATTTGCCAACTCAGAAAAAAATACTGTCTTAGATATACAATAAATTAATTGGCACACATTTTTAATCTAAAGGAATTATGGACCTTAGCCTTAATAAAAGTGTAATATCTGTGGGGAGGCTCCTACCCCTGTTTCCCCGAAAATAAGACAGTGTCTTATATTAATTTTTGCTCCTAAAGATGAGCTAAGACTTATTTTTAGGGGATGTTTTTTTTCTATGAACAATAATTCACATTTATTGTTGAACAAAACATCAACATGTATTAAAATACTGTAGTGATTTCATCACAAACATTAGCATAAGCAGCCAAACTCTGAATTGCAGAAAAAAATGCGCTGTCTTATTTTCGGGGAAACAGGGTAGTAGGGGGAGAGACGCTTTCTTAGCTTTGCTGCGTACCTCTATGACTTCCGGATATGGCTCTTGTGATAGATCCAGTGTAACTGATTAGTCATACCTCCCAACTTTTACAGATTGCAAAGAGGGCCACACCTCCAACCACCCCTAAATACATGACATCATGTCAAGACTAGTGTTGATCAAACCGTTTGAGAAAAGTTAAGTTCGAGTCGAACATCTCGATATTCTCGAACTGAACATTTTACTGTTCGCTCATCACTAGTCAAGACACACCTCTAACCACGCCCAACACACATACATGACAACTTTTTAGTTAGCCAAAAATGGACACATTTTCAGGATCACATTGTTTCCAATGATGAAATATTAAGTAAGTTATTACTAAGCAATCAGATACTTTTTGAAGCAAGATAGTTTATTGATGCAAATCTGTTTCCTAAATAAAAAACAGGGACATTTATAGAGCTAAGAGGGACAGAGGGGCCTGGGTTAAAAATAGGGACTGTCGCTCAGAAATAGGGACACTTGGGAGGTATAGATTAGTGAACCACATAAATAATAATTCTTATTTTGTTGCAATTGTAATCACCTCCTTTAGCTGGTTCCGGAGAAGACCTGTAGGGGCGCTGTGGGGACCAGTAATACTTTTGTTTATTTCCATTACATGATGATTATTAAGAACAATAGACATCCATTGTTTTAGCTTTAAAATTATTTATAAATGATCTTGTAACACTTCTCTTTCTCTCTGCAGCATGAAATGAACAGAATTGATGAAAGACGAGAAAAAACGAAAATGCTAGTGTGTAATAAAACATATACAAAACAATTTCCAGTAAAATATAACATTTACTGAATTCAAGTTAAAACATACTTCAATCATTCATTAGAGCGCCAAATTCGCTGTGATGTAAGCATGTAGAGGAGATCAAAAACAGTCACTATACTCTACCAGAAATAAGTGGTGAATACATCTTGGTTACTGATGTTCATATATACTCTCCTCTGTACTTTCCACTATCATACTCTAGTCCAAGGTGGAGATATTGCCCCAAAAAGGATGGCCCCGGCTATTGGTGGCTCACTTTATGATGTCACTATTAGTGCTGAGCGATTACGTTGGCCATCGACATCGGTCGATGGTCGATAGTTGACCATCATCGACAAGATATTCGATGGTCGATGATAGATTATGATCGATTACCATTAAAGTCTATGGGAGAGCAACAACACCTTCATTCTTACACCCAAACAGGGCTGGAGAAGCTGGAATTAACATCCACAACAGTCAAATGGATACGTGCTACATCTTAGGCAACACACTTAGGTTATAAAAGCCACAGAAAAAAAATCACACACCATTCACTATCCCTGTCTTGCACCACAGCATGACCCTTAAACCTGCATCACCCACAAATTAAAAAGTGCCAGAAGGCAGTATGATTTGAACCATCATTTTACTTGAACTGGACATTGACTATACATGTCCTGGGTCACAGCATGAGCCCCAAACCTGCATGACCCCAAATTAAAAAGTTCCGGAAAAAGGAGTAATTAAAACACCATTTTAGTTTCACTGGACATTGACTATACCTGTCCTGGCACAGCAAATGAGCCCCAAACCTGCATGACCCCAGATTAAAAAGTGCCGGAAAAAGGAGTCTTTCAACCACCATTTTAGTTTCACTGGACATATACTGTCCCTGTCCTGGGTAGCGCTTGCCCCTCCGTATGAGTGCGGACCAATTGAGCTTCACTTGGAAATACTGGTGGTTAACGCTCCTGTTCCACCCAGGTGCCCTTTTTCTTGGCATTCTTTTTCTCATTTTACTCAACGTGCTGGAGGAAATTGTCTCTGTACTTTGTTCTCTGTCCGTGCTCCATACTCCATGTCCTCTGAATAACCTACATCTGGTCAAGTTTTCCTGTACCTCCCTTGTACAATTCAGAGGAATTTTTTCACCAGCTATTTTGTACATGCAAGTTTTTTAGTAGTTTAATTCTAGAAAACACATTTTTAAAATTGATGGAATCCCACCATGTCTTTGTTTCTCTTTTTAATTGTATTAAATGGTTGTCTCAATACAGGGATTGATAGCTAGTTAAATATCTTGCAAAAACAATTCATTTTGCAATATGTGTCCATTAACAGTGTCCTATCTATTCCTGTTTCTGACACACCATCACCCTTGAGCCACTCTTGACAATTGTAAAGAACAAATGTCTGTTAGAAACAACATTTTTTTATAATAGGACCTGTAGTATAGCTGCATGTCACAGCAAAATGCCCCCAAAAATTCAAAGCATGACCCTTGAGCCACTTTGGACAATTGTGAAGAACAAATGTCTGTTAGAAACAACTTTTTTTATAATAGGACCTGTAGTATTGCTGCATTTCAAAGCAACATGACCCAAAAAAGTTATAAAAATGACTTCTCAGCCACTGTTAAAAATTGTGAGGTAGAAATGCCACTTAGAAGCCACATTTCTGTTCCAAAGGACCATGATTATTGCTGTATCTCACTGCATCATGACCTCAAAACCATTCACAATGTGAAAACTTCTAAAGATAAAGCGAGTAAATGGAATACGGAGTTGTCATGAAACCTTGCTGTCTTTTACAGTCTCCTCACAGCAAAACCAGCAAAATGAACTGTTGGGAAAAGAGAATAAAAATTGCAGTAAGAAATGATCATTTTAAAAAAAAGTTTTGTTTCTGTTTGAAGAGGAATGTGAAGTAGACCGGCAACTAATCGGTGACCTTGGCAATTGGGGCCACAACATCATCAGAGATCCATGCCTGATTCATCTTGATGAAAGTCAATCGATCCACATTATCTGTGAAAGCCGGATGCGTTTGTCTGTAATGACTCCTTCGGCTGTGCTGAAGGTCCGCTCAGATATGACGCTGGCTGCTGGGCAGGACAACACCTCTATGGCGTGACGAGCCAGCTCGGCCATTCGTCCATTTTGGATACCAAGAAGTCTATTGGGTCCGGAACACATACAAAAACATCGGTGTTGAGACCCAGATAGTCTTGCACCATGATCTAAGCTGGTCTCTGTGTGTTGGATGTGTGCCCTGCATTGCATGCGTTGGTGAGGTGGTAAATAAAGATTGCCAGAGTCACCCATTAGGCCTTCTGCCACCTTGCCTGCTGCTACCGCTACGGCAACTGGCACTCTACAGCTGTCACTTCGCTGATGTTGTTCCACCTGACAT
>JAODAL010020478.1:0-69320 GCA_025379985.1 Phyllomedusa bahiana
GTTTAATCGCTTCATCGTTCGGCTGTTTTTGTAGTTCATTTTCTCATTTCCCTCAACCCGGGGCGTTTTTTCCCCCCCCGCTGGGTGTTTTTTAAACTGAATGGGGATGCCCTCACCCCCTCTTCACTGTTAGCTCCCGAGTCAGTGTCGTTTGGAGATCGGGGGAGGAGTTTAGCACTCCTCTCTTCCCCCACCTCTCTGTCTGCATTCCACTCCACATGTCACTGTGTCATTCCTCCCCCTATAGTCTTATTTTTGTAAGAGCTGTTTGTTTACACATACAGCCTGAAATTCAGTCTAGACAGTCTTCTATGAACTCAGAGCACTGATCTCTTCTCCTCTCACAGCTGGACGTTTTGTTACAATTGAATCCAGTCTTCTATGAAACTCATCCAGACCCAGCACAGATCTGTCCCCTTTCTATGTTTACACGCAGCAGCATTAGGCACTAAAAACACAATTCTGCTGTTTTCGGATTGTAGACGCAGCTGCAGTGTTACTGTGCAGCCCCTGGCTGTGTAGAGTGAAATGTTGCCAGCCCCTTAGTGAGAGAGGCAGGAATGCGCGCTCCCGTGATCACGACTGGGAGCCAGACAGAATGTAAATTAGTAGAGCCGTCAGCCAATGAAATGAAAGGAGGTGGGATCCGACCGGCACTGGGGAACAGTGTTTACAGAAAACGAAGATAAGGGAGACAGTGAAAACAGGACAGCTTTGCAAATGACATCCAATTGCAAAGTTGCTTGTTTTCATTGTCCCCTTATTCTGAAGACCATTTAATGTAATGATACAACCCCTTTAAAGGGGTTTTGCCAGGCCGTGAGTTACTTACCTCCTTATCAGCAAAGAGTAGAATATAAACAAATCACTACGTCATGACAGCTGCAGGGGTGGGAGGGAGGGGGTAGATAAGGGGTGGGAATAAGGGAGCGTCTAAAAACTTAACTCAAAAATAAAATTTACAACAGTGGATTATCTATACGCAAGACACAGGCTCATATACTGCACTTTTCTCCCCAGTCCCTTGAAAGCTTTATTCTGTTTCTTGCAATTCGGGTAAATGGGTTTAGAAAGGCTTTAGCTCCTCTGGTTCCCTTTTGTATAATAATTTGGGAACAAGGGATTGAAAAATTTTTTGGGATTCCACACACTTACGTTCAACCTTTTATGTTCACAATATTTGTGTTTAAATCCAACAAATCTTGGAGAACTTCAAATTACATGGATTTCCAAAATTTTAATTTTTCCAACTTATTCGGCTTTTTTTCGGGTTAACCAAAAGGGGAATTTGGCAGAATTGGGGCAATAAAAGGGAATTTCGCGGTTTTCATTTCACAGTGTTTCCGGACTTATTTGGATGCAGGGTTGGCCCCAATTCAAGTGGGGCCCAAATTTGGTCATGTTAATTGACAGTTAAAGGGGAATCCGCTGGTATCCAGTTTAAATACATGGGATTGCATTCAAAGATAGTCAAAATTTGGGGCATTGGGGATAAACATGGAATCTGATGCAAAATCTAAGTTAAAACTGTTTGCTAACTTACCTTTCCAGGGCCCCGGAGTGGGTTTTCCCCAACCATGGAACCAAATTGAACAGGAAAAGGAGGAACCCCCTTTTTCTGTTTTTGGGTTTGTCCCATTCAAGTAAAGTATTATTTGGTAGACAACGTTAACTATAAGGCTATGTCTCCACTGCACACATTTTCGGTCGTTTATTTTCGTCGTTTTTCGTTTTCTGAAACTGCTGAAAAAACGACTGAAAACAGATCCCATAGACTTTAATAGTATAAACATTTTGTAGTCTCCAAAGAACGTTTTTTTTTTGCTCGTTTTTGCTGCCGGACGTTTTTTATTGTAACATGTTGCAAAAAACGAGAAGTGCAGAAAACGTGCTATTGTACTCTAGGTAAACCACCAGACATGTTTTGGAGTGTTTTTTGGACATTTATTATTGTGTTTCTTGCAGAAATCCACAGCAATTATAATGCTGTGCATTTCTGCAAAAGAAGCCCAAAAAAGCGGCAAAAATTGTTTTGATTTAGCTGTTTTTGAAATGCACTGGATAAAAAACTCAGATTTATGAATGGTTTTTGGATTTGGTTTTCAGTGAGTTTTTTTATCCAATACGATGTAGACCTAGCCTAACAATATCTGAAACCCACAACAAGAAAAAAAGGAGTGCCAGAGGTAAATGTACATAGAGAATAAATGTGGACAGAAAATAATATTCAAGAACTTTATTAATGTAACAAAAATATCAATAACCATATAAATAAACACAGACAAATGTAACCAGAAAGGACAAAAAAGCATACAGTTGAAACCAGAAGTTTACATGCATGTTTTTCTCACTATCTGACATGAAATCAGAATAAGCCTTCCCTGTTTTAGGTCAATTAGGAACCAAATTATTTATATTTGCCAAATGCCAGAATAATGAGAGAGAAAATTTTTTAAGGCATTTTTATTATTTTCTACAAAGTCAAGTGTTTACATACACTAGAATTGCTATGCCTTTAAACAATTTGGGACAGCCCATATTATGATGTCATGTCTTTAGAAGCTTCTGGTAGATTTACTGGCAACATCTGAGTTGCCAGTAAAGACACAGCTGGGGATATGTTTTTTTAAAGCACACCAGAAACACACTGCTTCTGTGTGTAACATCATGGGAAAGTCTAAAGAAATCACCCAAGATTTCAGTAAGAGAATTGTGGACTTGCACAAGACTGGATCATCCTTGGATGCAATTTCCAGATACCTGAAGGTACCTCGTTCATCTGTACAAACAATTATATGCAAGTACAAACAAGATGGGAATGTCCAGCCATGATACCGCTCAGGAAGGAGACACGTTCTGTGACTTAGAGATAAGCGTGCTTTGGTCCGACGTGCATATCAACCCAAGAGCAAAAGCAGAAGACCTGGTGAAGATGCTGGTGGAAGCCTTTAAGATTGTGTCATTATCCACAGTGAAACGAGTACTGTATCAACATGGGCTAAACGGCCATTGCCTGTGCTGGTCGCTGCCTTCGTCCTTCAGTTTGAGTGTAAAAGGCCACTCTGCCAGGAAAAAGCCATTACTCCAAACAAAACATATAAAATCCAGATTAATGTTTGTAAATGTACACAGGAACAAAGAACTACATTTCTGGGGACATGTCCTGTTGCCTGACGAAATTAAAATTGGACTATTTGGCCATAATGACCTTCGTTATGTTTGGAGGAAAAAGGGAGAGGCTTGGAAGCCTAAGAACACCATCCCAACTTTGAAACATTGAGATGGCAGCATCGTGTTATGGGGTTGTGTTGCTGCAGGAGGAACTGGCGCACTTCACAAAATAGATAACATCATGATGAAAGAAGATTATGTGGCAATGCTGAAGCAACATCTCAAGACATCAGCCAGGAAGTTAAAGAGCGGGCGGAAATGGGTCTTACAAATGGGCAAAGCTGAAAAGGCAGGTGCGAGCAAGGCGACCTACAAACACGGCTCAGTTACACCAGTTCTGTCAGGAGGAATGGACCAAAATTCCTACCAATTATTGTGAGAAGCTTGTGGAAGGATATCCAAAATGTTTGACCCAAGTCATACAGTTTAAGGGCAGTGCTACCAAATACTAAAGAAATATATGTAAACTTTTGACTGCAGAATGTAATAAAAATGCCTTAAAGAATTATCTCTCATTATTCTGGCATTTGGCAAATATAAATCATTTTGGTTCCTAATTGACAGAAAACGGGTAAGGTTTATTCTGATTTCATGTCAGATAGCGTTAAAAACATGCACATGTGTCTTTTTATATAGTGTATGTAAACTTCTGGTTTCAACCGTATATGACAAAAGGAAATCAATAAAAAATATGTAGCTCAAACATAAAAAACAAAGACTGGTGGGTGTACCAGTAAGTAGAAATTACAAACAAGAAATAGTAACATAGATATAAATATAGAGTTGTTCAGCTGCTGTGCTCACAGTGATAGTAGGATGCCACATATAGTATTACTGAACAAAGTATAGAGATCTTCCCTTCCTGAGCTAGCCGATGCTTCCCACACAGCCAGCCAGTATCTTCTCTACTCTGCACTGAAGAGGGACAAAAATCCCGAAACAGCGTTGTCTGTAGATGAGAGATACTGGCTTGGCTAAAAATTCCTTTTTGCTTTCTCAAGACTCGGTGGGTCAAAAGCAAATTGAGGATTTGTTAAAACCAACAGAGGGCGCTGTGGGCTTCTCAGCCCCTTTCCCATAATGCCTTGTGATATGCAGATGCTAAGTAGAGGGCGAAATGGCAAAACTAAACTCTACAAGCCGTTCGTTCGGTGCTCTCCTTAAGGAGAGATCTTCCCTTCCTGAGCTACCCGCTTCCTCCCACACAGCCAGCCAGTATCTTCTCTACTCTGCACTGAAGAGGGACAAAAATCCCGAAACAGCGTTGTCTGTAGATGAGAGATTCTGGCTTGGCTAAAAATTCCTTTTTGCTTTCTCAAGACTCGGTGGGACAAAAGAAAATTGAGGATTTGTTAAAACCAACAGAGGGCACTGTGGGCTTCTCTGACCCTTTCCCATACTGCCTTGTGATCTGCAGTTGCTTAGTAGAGGGCGAAAATGCATAACAAAAACTCTAACAGCCGTTAGTTCGGCGTTCTCCTTAATGAGAGATCTTCCCTTCCGGAGCTACCCGATGCCTCCCACCCAGCCAGCCAGTATCTTCTATACTCTGGACTGAAGAGGGTCAAAAATCCCTATACAGCGTTGACTGTAGATGAGAGATACTGGCTTTGCTAAAAATTCCTTTTTGCTTTCTCAAGACTCGGTGGGTCAAAAGCAAATTGAGGATTTGTTAAATCCTACACAGGGCGCTGTGGGCTTCTCAGCCCTTTACCCCTAATGCCTTGTGATATGCAGATACTAAGTAGAGGGCGCAATAGGCAAAACAAAAACTCTACAAGCCGTTCGTTCGGTGCTCTCCTTAAGGAGAGATCTTCCCTTCCTGAGCTACCCGATGCCTCCCACACAGCCAGCCAGTATCTTCTCTACTCTGCACTGAAGGACAAAAATCCCGAAACAGCGTTGTCTGTAGTTGAGAGAAACTGGCTTGGCTAAAAATTCCTTTTTGCTTTCTCAAGACTCGGTGGGTCAAAAGCAAATTGAGGATTTGTTAAAACCAACAGAGGGCGCTGTGGGCTTCTCAGCCCCTTTCCCATAATGCCTTGTGATATGCAGATGCTAAGTAGAGGGCGAAAAGGCAAAACAAAAACTCTACAAGCCGTTCGTTCGGTGCTCTCCTTAAGGAGAGATCTTCCCTTCCTGAGCTACCCGATGCCTCCCACACAGCCAGCCAGTATCTTCTCTACTCTGCACTGAAGAGGGACAAAAATCCCGAAACAGCGTTGTCTGTAGATGAGAGATACTGGCTTGGCTAAAAATTCCTTTTTGCTTTCTCAAGACTCGGTGGGTCAAAAGCAAATTGAGGATTTGTTACAACCAACAGAGGGCGCTGTGGGCTTCTCAGCCCCTTTCCCATAATGCCTTGTGATATGCAGATGCTAAGTAGAGGGCGAAAAGGCAAAACAAAAACTCTACAAGCCGTTCGTTCGGTGCTCTCCTTAAGGAGAGATCTTCCCTTCCTGAACAAAGTATAGTGAGAAAGAAAGTACACAGTGGAGCAACAAAAACACTACAAAAGTATATAAATAATGATAAACATACTATGTACAGCCACCAGCTAGAGAGCGACACACGTTTCGCCAGGACAACAGCTTTGTCCGGGATGATTCATTGTAAATGGTAGTGGGGACTTTGCGCCCTCAGAAAAACAGGGCTTGACTATAACAATATTTCTAGTAGCCACAATAGCTACTCCACTGCCGTTGGTCTATTCCAAAAATAGATATGTGTCTAGGACTTGCTTTTTATATAAAATACTGGGGCAAACAGGGTTAACAGACACCCACCTGTATAATGTGTTTATGACATCCCAAGCATATCAGACATGTCATTGTAATAAGAGGTGCGTGACTCAGTCCACCCACAGAGAAGCAGTGGTGTCTTATGTATGGGCAGCTGTGCTGAGTCTGAAAAACTCATCAAAGCCTCCAGAAGAGTCTGTAAGATGTTACTAACAGTTATCAATGTTTAGTCACAGCCGGAAACATTCTGATGTGTAACTCGGGAATGCTGGACACAGGCTGCAGATTCCGGACTGTAACCCTAAGACCCTAGGGGGCCATTACCTCTTCTATACTACTGTCAGTTTAAGTAATATTAGCTGTATAGCTCCCTGTAGTGGTGAACAAAGACTAGAAGGGATAACTAACAAAAATAAAAAGCTGACTTCTACTGGATTTATACCATCACACCTGTCCTTTTTGGGGTTGGAGGGCCCAGCAGTTGTTATCCCATCCAACACTCCTTATAATTATTCCAGGGCAGGAGAGAATGGGGCATGGCCTTGTGATAACACCTTCTCGTCACTTGATTGCTGGCTAACCTATGTTTACCAAAAAGGAGGATAGGGCTGACCTGGAATTGGACCTTGATTCTCATTGGTCCAACATGGGATGTCTATGCATAAAACCGCAAAACCCAAGGGTAGACTGACAGGGTTAGCAATCAGGTTGTGTCCAAGGGCTACAGAACTCCTTAGGGTGCTTTCACACAGCGCAGTTTTTGGTGCAGTTTTAACTGCGCACAATTTAATCTGCCTTTATTACCAGCAAGCTTCTTTCAGTTGTCTAAATTGTTCAGAAAGGTGTTTCATGTAATTATAAATTTTCAGTGTTTGAAGTCTTTGGTTACAAAAACATAATTGATTACTAAATTCCAAACAGTTTAAAAAGTGAAAGTGTTGTGGAATTAAAGGCGTTTAAAGGGAAGCGCAGTTAAAATGCCCTTAAAACTGGCTGTGTGAAAGGCCTTAGGGTCCAAAAAGATGTGATTTTCCAGGTGCATTCAGCTGTAATGGTTAATAAAAGGGGTTTTGTCTTGCCCCTCACGTGCTTGCTTTCAGGGGTTCCTTTTGGGGGGCGAAACGGGTGATCGTCGGGGGCGCGGGCTCGCTGGATCGCCCCTGCTCTGCGCGGCTGTTTTTAACAGTCGGGCAGACCAGAGCGGGGGTACGGGGAAAGGCGGGCGGATTTTCCCGCCCTGATCCCCCCCTGTTTCGCGTCCAGGGGGCGCACGGTTTTCCGTGCCCTGCAACGCTGGGATTGCTCGGTGGGGCGCTTCCCGCCGGGAGACCCCTGGGACTCTTTGCAGTAGCGGGTGATGACATACGCGTTTTTCCAGCTCCAGACCGGGTGCGGGATGAGGTGGTATCTTTTGTTATTTTTAATTTTTTTGGGGTTACTGGCTAAAAGGGTGGGCATCCTGGTAAAAGAGGGGACCCGGTTTAAAAGGTGGGCTCCGGTACAGGGGGCATCCTGGCTACAAGGGGGGATCCTGGTACAGGGGCATCACTGGTACAAGGGGGGTCATGGTACGGGGGGGCATCAGGGCTAAAAGGGGGGGCATCATGGCACGGGGGGAATCAGGGCTGCAGGGGGCATGTATGTCTGGGGGGGGCTCACTGGTCAGGGGGATCACTGGCTACGGGGGGATCATGGCTCGGGGGCATGTACTCCCCAAAGGGGGGGGCATACTGGTCGGGGGCATCACTGGATGGGGGGGCATCATGGCTACAAGGGGGGCACACGGGCTACGGGGGCATCACTGGCTGCGGGGGGATGTATGGCGAGGGGGCATCACTGGTACGGGGGAAATCACGGGTACAGGGGGCACCCCTGGCTTAGGGGAATCACTGGCTACAGGGGGCTGTACTCTCTGGGGGGGCTCACTGGCTACAGGGGGCATCATGGTACGGGGGCATCCTGGTGCAGGGGGCATCACTGGTAAAAGGGGGGCATCACTGGTAAGGGGGATCATGGTGAGGGGGCATGTACTGGCTGCGGGGGGCATCAGGCTACAGGGGGATCATGGCTACAGGGGGCATCAGGCTGTGGGGGGAATCATGGCGCGGGGGCATGAATGGTGGGGGGCATCAGGGTACGGGGGGGCTTTTACGGCTACGGGGGGGCATCAATGGTACATGGGGCATCAACTAGCTAGGGGGGCCTATGGCTTGGAGGCTATATGGGGGCTCAGGGGGCATGTTACTTGGCTACCTTGAGGTGCTTAGATGGGGAGTTTGTATGAGAGGGGAAATTTGGTAGAGAACCCTGAAAAATTTGAGGATTTAAAAAGGGCATTCAACCCGGCTTATTTAGGGAGGGTTTTGGCCGTTTGCGGCCTTTCTGCGCTGCAAATGGCTGAAAATGCCCCAACCCATTTACGGTGACCCACAGTTCTATAGGAAGTGGATTCTGTCTCTCTTTTGTCGGCGAATCCGCCGGGGGGGGGGAAAAAATTGGGAAATGGTAAATACCCTGGGGATAGCGCCGTGGATAAAAAGTCTAGGGGGCCGGGGAGCGGGCCCCCCGGCCCCTGCCCCTTATTCAAGCCGTAATTGGGGCGAAACCCGTCCGCAATTAGGTTTGATAACCCGTGGAAACCGTTTTTAAAGATATTTTTTTGAAAATTTTTTACGTGAAGAGTCGGGAGTAGTCGTCAGGGTTGGGACGATGGGAAGAAGAAAAAAGAGAAAAAGGAAAAATCTTCAGAGACGTCACCCGTGAGTCATTGATTAATTTTACTGTAATCATTTTTTGTTGCAGAGCGTGTACGTGGTACCACCCCTGTATGGGCCTTAGCCGGTAATATGGTGAAGTTTATGGTTTGTATTTAGTAATTGTCAGTTTGTATTTTTCAGTCACTTTTTGTGGTGTATGTGGTCTGGTGGGGTGGTTTATTCGGTCCTGTGTGTTTGGATATGTGGTCTTTGGTGGCTTGGGATTCTGGTTTGGTGTGGGGTGGTGTTATTTTTAAATGTTTTATTTATTTGTAGTTTTTTCGTAGCACATTGTGGTAAAGCTTTTTTTTATTTTGGCTTTGGGTTTTTTTGGGATGCAAGTGTCGATTTGTGCGCTAGTTCCCCGGGGAGGGGGGGGTGGGGGGTGGGGGAGGATTTCTTCACCTCGACTGAGTGAAATTTAGCCTAGGAATGCCCTGTTGCAAAATAAGGGGGTTTCACACGGTGCTTTTTTTTTGCCTTTTTTTTTGCTTTTTTGGTTGCGTTTTTTGTGTAGGAAGACACAGCCATTAATGCTGTACATTGCGGCACAAAAAACGCATCCAAAAAACGCACCGTGTGAAAGCACCCTAATTGTTTCATCTTGCTTTCATTAAACCCGGCGCACTTTCCCCACTTAAAAAAAGGACGAGGGGGAAAGGAGCCAAACTATGAATACCTGTATTTTCTATTTAAGCTGACCCTGATGTGTGCCCTTTTGGAATGCGGACTCACAAAATGTAGACCACTTGAAGAGCAGCCATCAACTCTCCCCATATAGTTGGTTTAGTAAATACATTCTCCATAGAGTAACAATTCTGTGTTCTACCATCCCTCTGTAATTCCTCCTGCAAATTTAAAAATGAATTGACAAAATAAGGGTTACCCCAAACCTAACACGTGTTCCTGTAGGCATGATTGGAACTGCCCCCCGATGTGTATGCGAGACCACTATAAAGGTCATGGGCATAACTATAGCTGTAGCGGCTGCCGGGGGTTTAAAGGGGCCTCATGTTAGGTATATATATTCCTTTTTGTAGGACAATTCCCCTCTTGCGTATGGGAAAAAGGGTTTTTTATTTGTATGGGGTTTTTGAAATCTAAAAAATGTTTGTATATGTAATGATAAACCCAAATTTATTCAAATGATTAAAAAATAACAAAAACAGCTTTAATGCAAGGTTTTACTAAAAAATTTTTTTAGGGGCAGATGGGGCCATTTAAAGGGGTGTATGCACCCTTTCTCCAAAAAAAAACAAAAAAAACAATATAGCACATCAGCAAAAAGTCTCAAAAACTATTAACTTTTTGTGTAAACAGGTTTTATGAAAAGTTATGTGTCTCCATACAAAGTTTGGACATACATTTTTTTGCAGTGAGCCCCCTTACCCACTGAAAATCCCTACGTTTTAAAAAATGGGTGTGGGTTTTTGGTGTGGGGTTTTTGAAATCTGGACAAAAATTTTTGGGCCCAATGTATGTAACTATTTAGGTCTAAAACTCACTTTTTTGCCTGTAGTAACCTATGTAGTAGTCGTTCAAAAGGATCTTTGGTGGTCTAGAGCAGGAAAAAGCATTTTTAATTTTGCTTTTGGTGGTCTAGGTCAGTAAAAGGGGTCAATTAACAATCTTGTAGGTCTGGGGAGATCCTGTAGAGACGTGAGGGGTAGTTACTTACCTCTTACCTCTTCAGAGTCCATTATTGTTCTAATCACCTCCTATTTTCTTGAGAGCAACACTCAAGGGATTCCCCTGATGTCCTAATATGTTGCTGCCATGTGGATTCTTTATTTTTAACTGAAAAAGGTATCGTTATAATAACGTCCTATTGGACTATCTTTTTGTAAAAACTGGAGTAAGTCATCGTGCTTCCTTGGATCTGCTGCAGTGACCGGTAAACTTTTTATGTTGGGTGGCTGCCAGTAGTATAGCAGATGGAGGGGCAGGGGAATGATGACAAATCCCATGGTAAATCTAAACAGAGGGATAGGTTGCTGTCTTTCCTCAGAGGTACAGATCATGAAATTCCTGACTTAAACCTTCAACAGAAAGTTACTGGCATTTAAAGAGGTTTTCTCACTATATCAATTTATCTTAAAGGGGTTGTCTCACTACATTGATTCATATTACATCAGTCCTGTTTTCTTGGTTTCATTTTAAATTCAGGGGTGTGTTTCTGGCTTCCACTAGGCTGCAGTAAAAGCCAGGTCTGTAGCTACAGTGACCAGCGTTGGCAGCCTATCAGGTGAGATTGAACAGGTCTGTAGCTATAGCGACCTGAGGAGCTGATGCAGCCCATACAACAGGGGATATCTAGGAATAGGTAGGACACTGTTAATGGACACATATTGCAAAGTGACTTTTTTTGCAAGATCTTTAACATAAAATGCAATCCTTGTAGTGAGACAACCCCTTTAACAGTACTTATTTAATACCAACACCAGCTTCCTAGTAGAAAGAGGGTAGCAAACCTATGCATCTCTCTCATCTATCGTCTGTCGATTACCAAAGAGGATCAAAATACACATATGGTTTATTTGTAGACCTTAACCATGGAGACATAAAGGTCTGCATTGATGCTGTATACACAAAATACTAGGAGATTATGGTTGAACCATGCACCACTTGTACTGCTGTGCCCTAAAGGAACACTTTCAATACAATCAAACCAATGACAGCATAAACATAGCATAGCTTAGGTTGGATGCATCATTTCAAATATAGGATACATCTCTACCTTGCCCTTTGCTGCAATGGTGAGTATCGCATTGGCACTTTATTGAGAATTCCTTGTACACACTTATTAGAACACTGAAAATTGTCGTTTTTTTCCTCCCCCAGAAACAGCGCCACTCTTTTCCAAAGGTTATATTTGATATTGCTGTAGTCACACAAATGGGGTTAGACTGTCATACTATGCCCAGCCTATGGACAAGAGTGGTGCTGTTTTTTTGAATAAAGGCGGACTGTGTTTCATGTTCTAATGATAAGATTACATGGGATTCTCTCCCTTCCAGCTGCTTCCTATATTCCTATATTCTGCTGCTTCCTATATTCTGCTGCTTCCTATATTCCTTCAGCAAACTGTTTTGCCTTTCGTGGTTAGAAATAAATCTTTTTTCCTTGCAGACAGGAGGCGTTGCCAGTGAAATGTTAGAAGAGAGAATCTGTGTCACACACAGTCCAGCGTCCATTCACCTGGCTGGCAAGAGATTGTAGCTGGGATTTCCATATCTTTCTATCTATTGGCTGCGAGTAACAGGGGTAGGGCTGGGGGATTAATTACAGTGCAGTAACTTTTTGTGTAGCTTTAGGGTACATGCTTAAAAAAAAAATCTGGGAGAGGCAACGACAGAAAGGAGCAAAAGAAGAAACAGAAAAGGAAAATTTGCGGAGTAATCTGATGAAAGTTTTTGATTTCTTCCAAGGATTTTCGATTCTTCTCCAAAGAAGCTGAATTAAAAGAAGAAGAAAGTCAAGACGCAAAAGGAGATACAACGTGTTGTGAGGAGGGTCACCAAGTTTACAAATTCCAGCTCCCTATTAGAAGGGGAAGGATTCGTATAGTGGATTATGCACCTACAGCAAAGGTAAATTGAGCCTAAATTTCCCTTGATTTTTTTGCATCCCCCATGTCTCAAATGTAGAGGTAGATTTGCCTTTTGGGGCTCTAGGAAAGTTGGGTGCAATATCGGTAAATATTATACAACAGCAGAATTTAAAACAAAATGATAAAGATTTTTGCTTGCAGAAAGGGGCTGCATCAGAGGGTCACTGCAAGGTTACGTAGTGCTACCACAATTATCTTGGGGTAACCTACCTTGGTTTGCGGTGATCTCTTTGTATGCTGATTTTGGACACAAGATGTGGATAACACGCCAGCTGTGTATGGGTAAGGCAGCACACATTACTTGCAGAGACTTGCATCTCATAGAAGTCAATGGAAATTACCAGCAACTGCGAATGTTGTATCATGTGACTTGTGCTAATTTACAGTGCAGAAGTATAACCTAAAGATCCTGGACCCCAAAAGCAAACTATGTAATGGGGACCCAAACTACCATCTGCCAATTTTAATATGTATTATCTTTTTATGAGGCAGAGAAGTACCTCCAAGGCCAAGGTATGGAGCTATGAGTATAGCTACCTCACCTATTGCACTGGCATTAGCGCCATCACTGATGTACTACAAACACATGCGGTGTCCGACCTGCCACGCCTGCAGTTTCTAACAAGTCTATAACAAGTACAATTGCCCTAATGGGTTAAATACGGTTTCTAATTTCTGATGTTAGATTGGCTACTTGGTGCTGATTAAACATTGGTATTGACTGATTTTTTAGCTTTTGGACGTAGGTGATGGTTATCAATAGATTGTTAGAACTGGATCCTGTTTCTTCTTGCTGAATAGACATGGGAGACATGTATGAATTTTGTCGCCGAGACGTCAATTTTATTGCTCGCATTAGTAGTGTAGAAGGCGCCTGAATTTATGAACCTGTTCTACTTCAGGTCATAGATTTGGCGCTTTCTAGCTACAAAGTGACAAATCAGGCTCAGGTAAACCACTTTTAACTTGATTTACCTGTTCCAGCAGTAATGCACCCAGTTTTGCCATCCTCTGGTCATAAATGTGTAGAATCATACGGTTGTGGTGCGACACCCAGAACGCCCCCACATCTTAGGCGCATTACAAAGTGCTGCGGGCGCCACATAATGCGCATAATTTGGAGTGCGCCTGATTATAAATCTAGAGAACAGGGCTGCGCCAGTTTTTAGGCTGAAAGGACACCAGAATACTGGCGTAGCCCCGTACATACATGTCTCCCAATGTAGCTATAATAGTTTAAGTATAGGAGATGCAGAATTTATCATGTGCAACATTGAAAGAAGCTGTAGGAACTTCTTATCTCTTACCCCATTTGGGAATTAGAAAGTGGTCCAGAGGGCAGTAGTATATCTGCTTGCTTTGACAGTCCTAGCTAATAATATTTGGTATATGTGGATGTGCCAGTTGCATGCCAAGATTGAAACATGTGAAAAAACCAAGTTAAGTAGATTGTGGGATCACTGACATCAGTCCGTCTCTGACTGCAGGGGGGCAGTACCTGGTACACAAACCCTCTGCAATCCCAGCAGGTATAGTCTGTAATAGACTATACCTGCATTGCCATCCTTCTTCTGTGCTAACCTCTAAGGACAGAGATTAGTACAGAAGACATTACATACAAGAGCTACTGCTAGGTTCTGTGGGAAGAAGCTGTATGGGGGAGTGGAGCATGAAAGTGAATGGTGTCCTACACCGAAGTGAATATTACAATGTATCTGGCAAAGCTGGGACTATAATGAGGTGTCACTATGGGCACTATAATGTGTATGAATGCTGCAGTGGGGAATATAATGAAGCTGGCACTCTGAACACCTCAATGTAATTAACACACATTGTAGTGGGGAATATAATGGGGCTGTGACACAAAGTGTCTAGTACTATGGGCACTACAGTGTGTTCGACATTATAAGAATTATAATCAGGCTGGCACTATGGACACTATAATATAAAATTGTGAGGATGACGAACTATGTCAGTGTGTTTAATACACTGTAGTGGGGAATATAATGTAGTTGGCACTAATTGCACTACATTGTATCTAGTAAATGGGTACTACAATGTGACTTGCTTCATGGGCACTATATTATGATACCGTGAGGATTATAATGAACTATTTCAATGTGACCCATTGTAGTGGGCAATATAATGAGGTTGGCACTATGGGTACTACAATCTGGCAGGCATTTGTGGACTGTATGTTTTAAGTTTTTTTTATGCTATTCACGTTTCACACTGAATAACTTAAATTGAAGCAGTCGTCCCCCCACTAAACTAAAAATAGCAACAAATGGTATAAAATAGCCCCAAAAAATCTGTTTATCCTTTTAAGCCACCACCGATTCGGCACTCAAGTTCCGGCATTTTCCCAGTATTTATTTACTCGCAGTTGTCATGTGACTGCTGCAGCAAATCAGTGGCCTCAGAGATCACATGCTATTTCATTGACATCACTGCTCAGGATGTGATTGGCCTGTAAGCAGGGATTTCAATGACATGCCATGTGATCACCAAGGCCTCTAATTGACTGCAATGGTCACATGTCAACTAGAAGGAAACAACTTCCAAAGCTTCTTTACTGGATCAGTTGTGGATTAAAAATGGAGTCAATTTTTTTCAGTTATTTTATTCCATTTAGGAATATTTTATTGGGGAGTTTTTCAGCGTTTTTGGGGGAAGGAGGGGTTAGACAAACTCTTTCATTCTTCAAGTCCTTATGGTCATGTGGATAAATAATAATTGTAGCTTTTTCATGTATTCCAGTTTTATTAAATCCAGTTAAGGAATTACTATTTTACCTCTTTATTAAAATGTAAATGTATTAACATAAGGTTGATTTCACACAAGTGTATTATGGGCATATTTTTACATCATTAATATGGCTGAGTGTCATGGCCTGACTACAGGCTTACTGGCCGGAATTTACTCATTACAGATCTTTATGATGCCCATAGATCCAGATTGTGCTGTGAATTTCAACCAATGAACCCACAGACAGGCCAGTATGTTATCCTCAGTGTCACTATAACTCAGACTACTGTTAATGGCTACTGTTTGTGCCATACCACCAGGCTTACTGAACGGACAACCCTGGGGTCTGTTCTGGGTCTCCAGGGCTGA
Organism: Phyllomedusa bahiana; assembly: GCA_025379985.1. NCBI lineage: Eukaryota > Metazoa > Chordata > Amphibia > Anura > Hylidae > Phyllomedusa > Phyllomedusa bahiana. Next base: position 15,396 of record JAODAL010020478.1, read on the forward strand.
CTGCAGAGGGTTTCACGGTCTCTGATTGGGTTGTCAGGAAAACTTGTTGACCCAAATGAAGGGGGGGATACTCTTTGATCATGCCACAGTCATAGACCGCAGCAATCATGGGTTGAACGTTGAGAAAATAAGCTGCTGGTATCAGATCATACTTAGAGTGGAACACACATTGAACTGCTTACCCTCTTCTCCCACATCTAACTCATCATGACTTATTATTGAGATAAAGGGAACTGGTATGCAGGGAGCTCCCCCTCGTGGCAACTCCTGGCAGCTCGAAATCAAACATGAAACACTAAGGTTCCGTCCAGACAGCACTGACAAAATACCCGTCTGATTATCCGACCAGTAATTTTTCATTTTTTTTAGCGTAAAAGGGGGCGGTTTCTGGCCGCAGTTTGGGGATTCAGCCGTCCCCCTTGACATTGAACAGTTCGGGCGACATGCATGAACGGGGCTGAGTCAGATATCTTGCATCTTTTCAGCCTGATATCAGGCGCGGCCCTATTCATACATGTTTAAATCTAAATGCACAGTTACTTAAAGCATTACGGCCACCTTCTTATTGTTTTATTTGGAATAAAGTGTTTTTATTTTCATCCCATGGTGGTATCCACGTGGATTTACTCCAAAGTGACGAGCGCCCGGTCCTTTTTTATCCGTTTTACTGCGTGTTTAAATCTCCCGCACACCATTCTTAGGCACATTACATAGCGCCTGCGGTGCTTTGTAATACGCCCAATCTCTGGAGGCGGGGCGCACTAGAACTGTAGTGAAGCTACAAATTTATTGCTGTGCTACGGCATTTCTAGGTACATTACAGTTGGAACAGGTATACCACTTTCAAAGTGATATACCTGAGCCAGAACTGTCGCCCTAGCACTAGAATGCGCCTGATTTATTACCCGCTGTATAGCAGGTTTATAAATCTGGCGCAGTCTATCCCCTCTGAAAATCTGACTGAAAATTGGTGCTGTGTGGACAGACCCAAAGCGTGTGCTATAAAATAGAGGATTTAGATTTCTATATAAAAGAAATGAAGTTCTGACCAATGTGATATATATTGGGCTATCCTACGTTTACAGATTCATAAATCTAATGCTAGAACTACAGTACAAAATGATACAGAGGCAGAACAGGAAAGAGGGAGCACAGAGAAATTTAATGCAAATGTACAGTTGAAACCAGAAGTTTACATACACTATATAAAAAGACACATATACATCTTTTCCTCACTATCTGACATAAAATCAGAATAAACCTTACCTGTTTTAGGTCAATTAAGATTACCACAATTATTTATATTTGCCAAATGCCAGAATAATGAGAGAGAGGGAATTTTTTAAGGCATTTTTATTACTTTCTGCAAAAGTTTACATACACTAGGATTACTATGCCTTTAAACAATTTGGGACAGCCCATATGATGATGCCATATCTTTGGAAGCGTCAGGTTTATTGGCAACATCTGAGTTATTTAGAGACACACCTGTGGATGTATTTTAAAGCACACCAGAAATACACTGCTTCTGTGTGTAACATCATGGGAAAGTCTAAAGGAATTAGCCAAGATATCAGGAAGAGAATTGTGGACTTGCACCATTACTCCAAAAGAAACACATAAAAGCCAGATTAATATTAGCAAATGCACACAGGAACAAAGACCTACATTTTTGGAGACATGTCATGTGGTCTGACAAAAGTTATATTGAACTGTTTGGCCATAATGACCATTGTTACGTTTGGAGGAAAAAGGGAGAAGCTTGGAAGCCTAAGAACCCCATCCCAACTGTGAAACCCAAAGGGGGGGGGGGGGGAGGGAGAAGGGAAGGAGCATTATGTTATGGGGTGTTTTTGCTGTAAAAGGGAATGGTGCACATTACAAAAAAGATGGCATCATGAGGAAAGAACATTTCAAGACATCAACCAGGAAGTTAAAGCTTTGGTGGAAATGGGTCTTCCAAATGGACAATGACCCGAAGCATACTGCTAAACTGGTTACAAAGGGGCTTAAGGAAAACCAAGTCAATGTTTTGGAGTTGGCATCACAAATCTCAAACCTATTGAAGATTTATGGGCAAAGCTGAAAAGGCAGGTGCGAGCAATGCGACCTACAAACATGGCTCAGTTACACCAGTTCTGTCAGAAGGAATGGGCCAAAATTCCTAACAACTATTGTGAGAAACTTGTGGAAGGATATCCAAAATGTTTGACCGAAGTCATACAGTTTAAGGGCAATGCTACCAAATACTAATGAAATGTATGGAAACTTTTGACTTTGCAGAAAGTAATAAAAAAAAATTCCTTAAAAAATTATCTCTCTCATTATTCTGGCATTTGGCAATTATAAATAATTTTGGTTCCTAACCGGCCTAAAACAGGTAAGGTTTATTCTGATTTCATGTCAGATAGTGAGAAAAACATGCATATGTGTTTTTTTATATAGTGTATGTAAACTATTTGCTATTGAGGATCTATGGAAAGCTTGGTGACATCTACAGTATCATAGTCATCTATACAAAGTCTGAAGTACAATAATTCGTTTTATGAGTTCATCCAGTTTCTAGGAGAATCCTCCTAGAATGACTCCTAGGTGGCATTTCTGCAGTTTAGTGAGACAGAGGGAATCACACATGTTGCTAAAGCATTAATCTATCACAGCTACTTGCTGGGAATGGAAAAGAGAAAGCAGAGATTGCTGCGTCCATAAATAGGGGGAAGATGTCTCCTTTGGCAGCTGCACAATGACCGTCTTCTGAGAGCTCCAGGCTCCAGCCGTGCCCTTTAGAATGAACCAGAACAGGCATCTCAGGATGTCAAAGGGCCTGGAAAGTCTTCAATCTGTGACTCAACAGAACAACCAATAAACACTGAGACAGGGTAGTGTCCGGTCAGGAGGGGGGCACTTTTTCATGCCTTTCAGAGCTTGCACACAAAGCAGTTTTAGCAACAAATTTTAGAACAGCAGTAAAAAATAAAAATATCTGTTCAGATTGTAAAAGCTGCAGTAACCTAAAATAGCACAAGATAAAAATAAAAGTAAGGAAAACCATGTAAGGCAGAAGTAGATAGAGCGATACGACAAAAAAAAAAAAAAAACAATGCAAAATATTAAATGGATAGATAGATACATAAAAAGAAATAAGATGAATAGACCTCTAAATGGATGTTTGGATAGAACAAACTGAGTAAGATACATGAACACACTTCCTAATTTTACTGAACAATATAAAAATCAGGAACGCTGATGATTACTTCATGACAAAGCAGATTTCCATTCAGAACAACTGGATTCCAAGCCCTTTAGTAGCTCCAACGATGGCAATAATATTTGTCATCCAGATTTCCCACAACCAAATATACCTAATGTTTGCATCAATAATACAGGCGTGTATCCTGCTTCACCACATGTTTACTAACAGGAGCTCAAAGCATCATAGATTCCTATAGATGCTGTGAGTTCAAATCAGCAAAATGGTACAATTCCCTTTATGACAAATGCACTCATAATATGCTCATGATCTACCACGATATTGAGTCTGATGCAGAAACCCTATCCATTTTTTAATCACGGTAAACATAGTCCAGTTAGGACTTTGTTGCCCTATAGAATTTTATAGCCCTGTTGTGGCCCTATCACAGTATCCGCCAGAATACATTTTTAATGGTATCCCGATGGATACCATGAGTGGGCTGCCAAAACTCTATGGGCGACATGTATGAACACTGGTGCTGACAGGCCAGTTCTGAATAGTTTTAAAGGGAACCTGTCACTGAGGACAGAACAAGTTAGTGACAGACCAGCTGTTTCCAGCACTGTGCCCCTTATTTTGTAAGATGCAGCAGTTTTAGAGCATTTACCCCTCAAATCTTATTCATGAGTAGGTTAGCCCCGCCCACCAAAGGCTTGCCCCGCCCACTGACAGTTATTCACATGTTTCTACCTATTCAAAGTAATAGGTTTGTCAGTTGAGGTGGGCGGGGCTAGCCTCAGGTGGGCGGGGTTTGAAAAAAACTGACACTCTGAATGACTCTTCTGGCTGAAAACTGCAGATTTGAGCATTAAATACATGAAAACTACAGCATCTTACAGAATAAGGGACACAGCACTGGAAACAGCAGGTCTGACACTAGCTTGTACTGTCCTCAGCAAGGCTGGCATAACCTATGTGACAGGTTCTCTTTAAGGCAGTGTAGAATGCGCCAGAATGTATGAACCTGTTCTTCTGCAGCTCATGCATACAGGGCAGTGTAGAGCCAATACCACAAGTCTGGCTCAAGCACCACCTTTACCCTGGTCTGGCTGTTCTTCTGCAGGTCATACATACAGGGCAGTGTAGACCAATACCACAGTCTGGCTCAGGCACCACCTATACCCTGGTCTGGCTGTTCTACTGTCAGGTGTTCAAAAACATACATTGGCAGTGGTGAGAGCCAATACCCCAATCTGGCTCAGGCACCAACCTTTATCCATGTCTTGGGTCTTCTGTCTGCAGTCATGCATACTAGGGCAGTGTATCCAATAGGACAAGTCGGCTCAGGCACCCCTTTACCTTGGTCTGGCTCTTCTCTGATCACCATACGGGGCAGTGTAAGGCCAATGGACAAGTCGGCTCAGGCACCACCTTTCCCTTTGGGCTGGCTTTCTTGCAGGTCATACATACGGGCAGGTAAGCCAATACCAAAAAGTTGGTCAGGCACCACCTATACCCTGGTCTGGCTTTCTTAACTTTTTTGCGCCTGGGGTTTTGGTGCAAAAAATCAAAATTTTCTAATTTTTGAATGTGGGTGATCCCCCCCCGGAACGCCCCACATCTTTGGTACATTAAAAGTGTCACGCAGACTTATCGCGCCAAAGTTTGGAGTGCGACTGCTCATACATCTATATAACAAGGGCTACTACAGCTTTTTGACACCAGAAAACTGGTGCAGCCCCGTTCATAAATGTCTCACTAAGTGAATGGAGCCCGAGAGCGGGAGAACACAGTGAACCACTCACCAACCTTTTACTGCACCAATGCCAAGAGACATCCCTGCAGACTGACGACCTGCACCCACCATCAAAGCACAGTGAGCTGTCATCATGGAGTTCATTTCCACAGCATCAAACAAGGAACAAAAAATAACCTCACCCCTCTCTGCTACTAGATTCTAGATATGAGAACTGAAACGGAGTTACAAAACTGAATTATTAGTAAAGGGCTTTGCAAAGGTATTCAACCCTCTAAATAAGTTATTATTTAGGGGTAAAAAATTACACACATCTATCTGTCTATCTATCTGTCTGGCAGTCTATCTATCTGTCTGTCTATCTATTTATTTATCAGTCTATCTATCTTAGTATAATCAATAGTGTTGCGCAAATCTGTGCCTGTTCGGTTTGAAACTGGTTTGACAGAGATTTTAAAACAAATCAGGTTCAGGACATCCCAAACTTGAATTTATTTACTCTGCTCCTAGCCTTAAAGGGGTTGTCTCACTACATTCATTTTACCTCAGTCCTGTTTTCTTGGTTTCATTTTGAATTCAGGGGTGTGTTTACTGGCTTCTACTAGGCTGCAGTAGAAGACAGGTCTGTAGCTATAGCAACCAGCGCCGGTAGCCTATCATTAGAGATTGAAAAGGTCTGTAGCGACCTGAGGAGCTGATGCAGCTCATACAAGAGGGGATATCTAGGAATAGGTAGGACACTGTTAATGGACACATATTTCACAGTGACTTGTTTTTGCAAGATCTTTAACATAAAAAGCAATCCTTGTAGCGAGACAACCCATTTATCCCTAACTGTAACACTAACCCTAACCTACAGTTAGGGATAGAGTTAGGGTTTCTAGGACTAACTTGCCTCTCTGCAGTGCTTCCAGGTCCAGCAGTGCTGTCACTCTGATATCACTTTTGATCTAATGTCACTTCTAGCCCCGTCACATTAGTCTAGCCTAATGTGATGAGGGACCCAGAGCAGGAAGTGCCATTAAGACATAAGTTAATCTTCAAATGCCTAGAAACCCTAACCCCAATTAAGGCTTAGGGCTACAGTTTAAGTTAGAGATGATTTTTTATGACCTGAATTGAAGCGCTGTGATTTAGATCGAATTTGACTTTGACCCCAATCCAAAGAAGAATTTGGATGGGAATGTCTGTTAAAGTTGAATTGGGCTGGTATATAATATGTTTAATAGTATTCCTGATTTCTTCACACATAGGTGCTCATATACTATAGCTGCCTACAAATTAGACAGTAAAGTTTAAAGAAGCGCCAAATATATCACAGTAATTCATGCTGTTTGCTCACTTTGGCACATCTTTACACTAATAGGCTTCTTTGAACCAAAGTTCTACATCAGAATTTTGGCACAATCGTGGCACACATTATTGCGTTTAGGTCATCCTTTCCGAAGAAAACCCACCCAATGTCTCTGCACCAAATATTTTACAACCATCACAACAATGATTTTCCTATCTCTCTCAAGAACGCCTGACAAAAATATTTATGCCTAGAGCATATTGCAGTTGGAAAAAATGCCATGCATCCACAAAAGCAGCAAAGCTGAAGAGAAAAGCCACAAACAAAAGACATTGGAGCATATTGGAGAATTCTGGTACAACTTGCATCGAACATGCTGGCGTACATACTTTACACCAAATTTATTATGTGTTTTAGACAGTTTCTAGACACTTCTGCACCTTGTATGACAAAAGGGTGAGGCCTATACAATAGGGCGTGGCTTTCTTAAAAGGGCATGGCTTAGCATGCAAAAAGTTGTGCCATTATTAATGGCATAAAGGAAACTTAAAAATGTTAAACTAGACAGTTCTAACCTGCACCAGATTTATCAACACTATGATAAATGCTTTGCATTTTAGGACTGTCTAGTTTAACTTTACACTGTCTAAGAGTTAGACAGTATTATTAAATCTGTCCCATTGTTTGTAGTCTGATTTATCCATTACTATTGTTTTCCAGCAAATACCTCTAAAAAAAATGGTTGTTACAAGTCTGCCTGCAAACTGAATGCTGGATGATGTAACGAGAGAACGCTTATAGATCGCTATTAATAGCCAACGCTTTACTAAGAGTGGGTTAAGACATGTTAATCTGTAGCCTGCAAGCATGTAGTGTGCTGAATGAGAAAAAGGGTGGAGATCTCCATGCCCTGGGCTACACATTACAGCACGAGACACACCTATCCAGGTTAGGATTATAGTGCTGAGCAAACAGATGTTCTCCTGTATATCCTGCCTGGATTTGTTATACAGAGGAAGCTGCACCCTACACTATAATCAGACTGATCCCTGATCACCACGTAAAATTCAACTGTAGATGTTTCATGATTTTGTACGACAACTGTCACATACTACAGTATGGGGCAGATTTACTAATACCATCAGACAGTACATATACCCCATATTTACCTCTGGTTTATGCTGGTTGATAAATTTGGGGTATCTTCTGCCTAACTTCATTACAACAATTTAGTAGCTAGGTTTGTGCAAATAATTTCTCCAAAATGTTGGCCCATTTTTCGACACAAGATCTGCAAGTCTAGGTATAAGACTTTCTACAAAGCAATGGCCCTTTCTGCAAAGCCATGCTTCATTGCTGACCATGTGTAATTGTGTCTACAAAGTGTGTAAAACATATAATACTGTAAATGTGGTGGAAGGCTGGATACAATTTTTAGATACATTTCATAACTTATCTTGTATTGATCATGAGTAATAACCTGTAATATACTCCAGAGCTGTATTCACAACTCTGCTGCATTCATAACAGCTTAGCTGAGCTCCTATAAGGCAAGGGAACAGTTTTTTCTGTTTTTCTGTTGTTTCTGTGGATCTGTTGATACACAGGTGAAATCAGAGCACAGGGGTATACTTCTTTTGATATCATTTTAATATAGGTCAATATCCCTTTTTAGTGTTATGGTTTTTTATGTGATGCCCATTTTAAGGTAGATCATGCAGTACCTGTCTGGTTAATTTTGTACCCATATAATTTTTATACTGTATATCATTTTTATATATAATGCTATATGTTTGGGTGTGTGCAAACATCTTATACAATATATCCTTTTCCTTCTATTTCCTGCTCATGATATATAATTGCTTGTGGTACTTATGTGTGTCAAATAGATCGTCAGATCTCATGGACTTCATAAGGATTCTTTTAGGGAAAGGGTGGAAGTTGGGGTCGCCCTTGTTGGAATGTTCACCCTGGCTAGGTAGGGTCAGTCATGATAGGGATAGACCAGGGCCAGACATAGGGGCAGTTAGTTGTTTTGTGTTAATGTGTATTTTTGAATAGTTATATTTTAGGGCTATCTATTTGCAGGTTGATAAATTGTGATTAAAAGTTTCTCGTAATTTTTGTCACTTGGTCCTTCATTGAGGCTTTAACCAGACCCATTTCCACCTTTTTGGTCGTGTTTGTTATATTTGACTTCAGTTTAACCCTGAAAAGCAACGAAGACCGGTAGTAACAGCGGTGCGAGTCCTGTGATTGCTTTAGCAGACATTGTTGCACGGCTGTTTTTAAGATTTCCTGAGTCGTTACTCAGTCTTGCACCGTCATCCCCCCGGCTTGTAAGTAAAAACCAATGTTTTTCGAAGCGCTGCTTGGCTAGAGATGACATATCAAAATTCATTTTATACCAAAGTAACGGGATCATGTTTCTAATATGTTTTGTGTTTCAATTCCCCATCATTTTTAAGATCTCTGCTTGTAGTCAGTAAATGGAAAGATTTTTCCTTACTTTGAAGAATGTAAAACCATACAGACTTAATGCCTCTTTTATATGACAGTTTGCTACAGTAATCTGCAATCTAGGCCATACTTCTTTGTATCACTCAGCATCTGAATATGGTTGAGCAGCCATTTAAATCAGGTATCTAGTTTGCTGCATGTTGCTCCTGCAGTAAGTCATCTGGAGGCGTATATTATAGCAAAGGTAGATAACCATGTTTAAGAGTCAGTAGGAAGTGGTTGATGCTCTACAAGGTCCAGAATGCTATTTCTGCAGGAGATACTTCTATATCAGTGGGAAATATACACTGTACTCCTGAGGTTATCCAGAGAGCAGACATTTTCTCTCAGGGTTGCCAGAAGTGTATGGAATACCACAAGGACACCAGGCTGTACATTTAGCTACCAGGTCATCTAAGAGTAGAAATAATCCCATTGGTTGTAGAATCTGCTGGGTTTTAGGGTGCCTTAGTGATTAAGGACAACTAGATCTTTAAAGGGTTTATTACAAAGGATAATATAAAAAAAATGCAAAGGGGAAACCTAGCAAACTAAGGTACAAGTGTATAAGGGAAATGAGAAGGTTATGGGAATTAGGAATTACCAAACCCATTCATATACGGGGTGCAAAAACATTTTCTGCCCAAAGGGGCCCCAAAATGTCCCAATTGTCCCTTTCCCCCGGGGGGGGCTGCAGAAAATTTAGGGGGGTATTTTCCCCATATGAGACCTTTATAGCACTTCAATTGTAAATACTCAAAATGGCCGTGGACTGCCAGAGTCAAAGGGGATTCCCCTTCCCCGTCCCCCAATGAAAGGAGCACCTTTTTTCCATTGTATTCTTTGGGCTACAGAAGTAACTGTCGGATTTGTAACTAAAGAGAACAACACACATATATAGACACTTTTTCAAATAATCATCTCCTCTTTGGAGTCTTACACCCTACAACTTTTATGGTGTTTTTTTGTAGATTATCATGAATTTTTTTCAGAAAAAACACTCAGGGAAAAAACAGGTAAAAAAACAGTGTTTTTTTTGGACATTTTAATTTTTTAAAAAAAAAAAATGCCCTTTGGGCCCCCAAAAAGGGCCCCCAAACAGGCGATAAAGTCCCTCCCTAACGGCCGTCATCTGTGCCACCAAACGGCCTGCCAGGGTGCTGCTTTTCTATCTTTGGCATCATTTCTTTGGGATACCACTGGGGGGTTCTCAGATCCGGTACCGTGACCCATTTTCACTTAAAGGGGGCGTAAGCTTTTAATTTTCGATTGGTATACAGACACAATTTTTGGTCCCCGAAAAACCCCCCGTGGGGAAATGTTTTCAGGTTAGTGTAAAATTTTTTCTGTTTGGATTGCTTTCATTGCCCCCTTTGGGGAAAAACTGATTAAACTTTGTCTTAATCATCTTTTGTATATTGTCCTTCTTCTTTTTTTTTGACATTTATGCCTCTGGTAGTACTGTAATTGATATAAGTTTCCCGTGCGGGGGCTCCCTGTCGGGACGGGTCTTGCGTTGTTATTTTCTATCTCTCTTTTTTTCTTTTTGGTATATCTGAGGTGTAATTTTATCTGATATTAGTAAAAGTTATATTTTATATTTATCATATACCTGTAGGCATTATTGATATTTGTAGTAGTTTTTGTATTTCTATGGTGTTTTTGCCGGGTAGTTGCATCTTTGGGCCCCTTCTACCCTTTATCTATATAGGAAGTTGTAGTTGTTTCTCACAATAACAGTGCCTGCCATACAGTGCTCACCCATAACTGTGACAGTCATACAGTGCCCACCATAACGGTGGCATCAATTGACTGCAGCTGTCAAAAGATAAACATTACTTTCTGAAGTATGAGGACAGAGCAAAGCATGTTTCTCTCCTGATGGCTAGGGGCTATGTTGTGCACCCCTGCTCTATATGTAATCTTATATACTAGTCACACACATATCCCACACATTGCCCACCCATGGAACACCTCCAAGATACCTTATTAGCCAATTAGTACTGTTTCGATACAATCTGCAGACAGTGTTGTATAGGTCAACACTTTCCTGTAGGTGCCATCCTTACAGCCATGGAAATGCTTCCTCTAAAGGTCAAACAGACTTGCCTGGACAAATCACAGAAGTCCTTGATTCTTCTCCAGGTCTAGGAGAACCATCAATCACATGTCCACCGGTGTGCCCTTCAGGGGATAAACTATACAGTTGTCCTAGATTCTTTCTAGTAGATGATGGTATTGTCTCCCAGGTATAGTGCCCCCCTTTTCTTACAGCAATGTCCAGTGTTTATTTTACAACATATGTTTTCCAGAAGGCTTGCTCAGGCATTTATGGCCCAATTCTCTTTTTATTGTAGAGGCCACTGTCTGATGTCCACAGTCTAAAATGTTGGTCTTCAACATTGTCATTAGGAAGTGGACATGTTCCAACTGGATTAGATTAGATCTTAATTGAGTCGCTAAGTACAATGGTCAAGCAAGTTACAATGGCTTCAGAACACAATATTTTCAATATACAATGGTCTTTTCTGGTACAATGTATCTTAAAACCAAACTCACCATACAATGTCAGAGACACTAGTGATTTGTGGCACATATGATTAACTGGAAGAATCAATCAATCATCAAGAATATTTCACTTACAAAAAATCTGTAATACTGAAGTCCAGACAGTGATTGGCGGTCTAGCACCTCTACAGTACAGTGTGCTCCTATATCTTTTGTACTGCTCTTTACATTTGCCAGGATGAGCTTCTCCTTTGGGCACCAGATGAGGATTGCCCCATTTTTTTCTGTATGTGTGTTGGGGAGAGAGGAGGAGAGAAGGGGTAAAAAGTAAACAACCCAAAGAAGTTCCTATCCTTAACATAGAACGTGATTTCCAGCCTCTAGTAGCTCTTTCTGTCATTTGTTCTTTATCCATTTAAGATACTTAATTTTTTGCAATCTTCATTTTGTATTATTGTAGCATACAGGAGTTGGTGGTACAATAAACCACTAAAGAGTTCATAATTTTTACTGATAATTGCACCAATAACTGTATTTATTGCACTATTATTGGGTATTATAAGTATTATACCAAATGTCTATTGACCTCTACTTTACCCCTGTATTCAGCTAACAGCTTGTGTTCATGTATGCTAAAGGTGTATCGTCATGCTGCCTTGCAGAAATGTATCCAGTCTCAGCCACTCAAGAGCTAATGGTGGCAGAAACTATGACAACCAGACATGGTGCAGATAGTGGAAGGTTATATAAGATAGATAAATTAAGTATTCTGTGTCTCTCCAATAGGGTCTCTCTTCAGTGAGTTCTTGTCTGGAGTTTATCATCATCATCTGTCTCAGCAGCTGTCAGAGGTGTAGTTCCTCATGCCACCTTTACATAGGCTATGCTTCCCCTGGGATCAAGGGACAGCTTTAACCCCTTTATTTCCCTGACCACGTGGGAGTGGAACAGGAAAGTGAAAAGCTTTATTTAAAGAAGTAAGTCCCAGATGGGCTTTCAGGACTTTGGATTCTTGAGTCTTCATGAGGTAAGGTTAGGTCTAGACGGCAATGGACAAAAAAACTCACTGAAAACCAAATCCTAAAACCATTCATAAAACTGCATTTTTTTTGTCTAGTGCATGTCAAAAACAGCTAAAAAAAACGATAGTTTTTTGGTGCATTTTGTTGCATTTAATTTGCAGAAAAGCGCTGGCAGTTTACATAGACTTCAATAGTAAATTTTCTGCCCTGCACTGGCGTTTTTTGCAACATGTTTCAAAAAATGACCAGCAGCAAAAATAAGCAGAAAAAAATGCCTCACGGCCTTTGGGACCCAGTTAAGCCTCTGGCTAGGCCCAACACCCCCAATTTTGTGAATATATCCCAGATTGTAATTCTGGAAGGCATTTACGCAATGGACTTAATTTGCAAGGATCACTGCCTCTAACTTAGTCTACTGAGTGGCTTGGACTGGGTTAAGAGAAGTGTAACTATGAAAGCCATCCACTGCCATGTGTATAACATCTTCCCTGAGCGAAGTAAAGGAGACCTCGGCTGCTAAAGTTATGTTTTAACTGCTTGTCTCCTGCCTGCTTATTCTGCACCATACACCAAGGGCACCTCACAAACATCAATGCAGCAGTTAAAGGGGGGAGACCACCATCAAGTGTGCCCGGGGTTACTACACCATCATTTCAATGCAGACCCCCTCTCACTGTACCGAGCTCGAGGGGCCACAAGGTTGAGTTTAGTGTTAACCGCCATGGCCAGAGCTACCTCAAGGATACCTCTACTTCCAACCCTATCCTCTGCGTCTCTCGGTGCTTAGTCACCACGTTATGTTGATGACATTTTAGGGTCCTTGGAACCAATTACCGGTTTTCCATAGAGTTATGGTTTCAACATACAATGCTCATCCTGAAACCAACTAATATTGTATGCAGAAGGACCACTTGAAGTAGCCAATAATCCTTCTAAGTCACCAGAATGCACAGTATGCTTCTCACTCACCTAACAATATACATGATGTTATTGTGTAACCAGGCAGAGGACATGACCTTACTTCATCGACACTGCACAGCATGCTTAAGGATCACCTAGAAGTAGATAGGATCCTATTGTGTCATTAAGACGTATGCTGATGAGGGCACTAACTGGTAGTAATCTGTTGCTAAAGCAATGAGTCAAACAGGAGGTCCTTTTGAATATACCAGAGTACAGGCTTAGGTGGAAGAGGAAATAAGCAGTACCCACTGGCAATTTAAATATCTAAGGTCCAGCGTGCACACTCTAATATGTCAAGTGATAAAATACTGACAGCGGTGCAGCCGCCAGGGGGGACATGACAGCCTGCAGCTACTTGCTGAATGGAGCGCCACATGGAGCCTGTGAAGTTCACAGCCACTGAGCAACTTCGTATCTACCAGTATGGAATATGGGATTAATTTTTGAACACTTCTCACCTTTTAGGTTGATTTTGTTTGTAAAATTTTCATGTTATCAGTTACCCTGCAAGTTTACCACAGATCACAGCATCAACCTCACTTCTAAGGCTCCATCCAAGCAACGAGTATTTCAAGTCAGAATCCACGTGGATTCTGACTTGAAAAACATGTCTAAAACTGAAAATTAACCATCCCCATTGAACTCAATAGGAAATATGTGTTGTAGTTCTTGCAGCGCATATTTTCAGCAGTCATTTTTTAAATGTAAAAAAACTTAGAACATGTCCATTCTTCCATCGTACGCCACAAGGAAAGTGTACTATTGGGTTCAATGGAGGTGGCTAACAACCTGGTGTGAATTGCATCCAAAACATTTCTATGTCGTTTTGGATACAGATCTGCATCCAAAACCACATAGAAGTGAATGGAACTCGTTTCTGACTGTAAATCCGCCAGAAAAAAATGACCCTAGATCCACATTTAATATATTGATTGAAAACCGTGTTGTCCATCGAGAATCCGACAAGTAAATTTTACTTGTCGTCTGGAGGAAGCCTAAGCTTTCCAAAAAGAAAATAATAAACAGAGCTTTATAAATCAACACAGTTTAAGCACTAAATTAAGAAAAACATTTAATAGTGGATACACTCAATGATGTTGTTGTGCTGAGGGCCAGACTTCCAGTAGCCACCCTTATTGTGTGATCATCATGAGGGAAGAAGTAATATTGGACCAAATAAAGTATCTTGTACAAACTATTCTGATGGACCTGAATTTTTTTGGGAAAGCACCAGCCACAATTCCCTTTTTTCTTCTCTCACCTGCTTGTTGTTGTGCTTCAGCCAGGATCAGCCTTTTGGTGAAAATAATACCTTAATAAAGTGACTGCTTCAAAGCTTTGAAACACAAAGGAGATCTGGGGGAGTCAGCAATAGTGGGACATTCCTACACTGTGAGCTCACGTTATGGGTTTGACTGATCACTACCTTAGGTCACAGAAGAAAAAAATCAATCAAGACTTCAAAAGAAGACGCTTCAGATATCTATAAAAAAGGAGGATCTAATTAACGGCAACCTTGTATGAAGGAGATTATAGATAGTAAAGAATACTTCAAGATAGCCATTTGGCTCCACATAAGAGGCTTAACCCTGCAAGACCATTCATCAACTAATGCAGACCACATTGAGTGCGAGTCCTTATCTGCAACCGCTTGACAGTATAGAAAAAGTCTTAAGGAGTTACAATATTTTTAAAATTAATTTTCTGTATCAATTTCTCAAGGTGTTTTAGATCTCTGCTTGGTGCCATTCAATAAGAATGTTTCATTGTTTACTTCCAAGGGATATAAGTTCTGTCCTAGCCATGTGATGGACACATAGGGGCATGGCTTGTTACATGGCACAGCTCTAATGATTGTACTGTACACCTGAGAGTCCAACACATGATTAAGAGAAAATTTTATCATGCCTCCCACACAGCCAGCCAGTATCTTCTCTACTCTGCACGAAGAGGGACAAAAATCCCGAAACAGCGTTGTCTGTAGATGAGAAAATACTGGTTTGGCAAAAAAAAATCCTTTTTGCTTTCTCAAACTCGGTGGGTCAAAAGCAAATTGAGGATTTGTTAAAAACCAACAGAGGGCGCTGTGGGCTTCTCAGCCCCTTTCCCATAATGCCTTGTGATCATTTTACCTTGTCAGCAAGCAAAGATCTTTAAAACAGGGAGGAATTGATGCAGGAAGTGTATTGAGAAATTGTAGACGTTTTTATGCTACAGAGAATAAGAGATCTCAAACAAGCCTTTAATTTATGAATTGGCGGACTTGAGGTTAAATATAACGAAAATCCTTGTAAGTGATGTTCTTGCTGGCATGCTACCAAACACCTGGGGTAATAGTCTTCTCAGTTCCCCCTTCCCCAGCTATTTCCCTACAAAAAAATGCACCAGGTCTCCCTATTGAGGATGCAAACATGGGCATATATCAACGGGAAAGGGTTTCATAGCAAAATGCCATGCCGTCGGGTTCAGACTGTACCATAGGGAAGTAGGAGAAACCCTCGATGGGCCCCTGGGCATGGTTAGGCTTCTTCATGGTGGCAAAGAAAAAGGAGCAGAAAGTAAGAGGCAAAGTGAAAGGGTCAAGTGCAAGCCTAGGGCCCACAGATGGAGTTAGCTCTAGGCCCACGAGCTGAACTGTTTCTGGACCCACCTGGAGTTTATTTTAGGGGCCCATCCTACAGCTACTATAAATGACTGTACCTGCCTCCTATACTCTGCATCTTGCTTTTTGTCTCTCATTCTATGCTTCTTGCCTCTTCTGAGGATATTTATGCAGCTAAAAACATTTACAGGTCTACCATGCTCAGGAACCCACCGGGGGTTTCCCCTATTCCCCTGTGGGCCAGTCCGAGCCTGACAGTAGCTGTGGGATGGGCGCCAAGAACTAACTCCATTGATTGGCCCCAAGAATCAACTCCACTACTGGGACCTGAGAACTAGATGTACTGGTAGACCCCAGGGACTCCAGCCCAACACTGCTTCAGTCAATCACTCCAGCACCTCCTGGAACCACCACTAATTTTTAGAAGGAAAGGATTCCTTAAAGGGTTTAGCCCATGTCACACATTGATATCATATCAATAGGACTTATCATCAATGTGTAATAGGTACAGGTCCTATACATCTATCTCAAGAACGGACCCCTGAATGCCTCTGTTGGGAATGGAGAGGTGGTCGGAACTTTCTTCTCAATTTCAGACATAGACAATAGCTGAGAGGAATGCTGTTTTGAGTAAATCTTCAGAAGTAAGCCCCTCACTATCTGAATTTCTGAAGGATATGACATCATCTATTAAATTTGGGAACCCCTTTAACATGTGTAGTTCTCAGATATTGCACTGTGACAAGCTAAGGCCGGTTACATCATCCATGAAGGTTGTAATCCACTGACTGCTTCCTACTAATGTGATACACAGTAAGGGTTAACCTACAACATATGTGTGCCAGCACACAGAATGGCAGATATAAGATGACCACATCTTCACTGGTTTCTTGGTTCCCTCCACATGTGGATGCTAGAATGCAGTAAATTCAAACAAATTCCATGAATTCCAATATAAAGCAAATGTCAAGCTAGGTACCGTTCACTCATTTGATCAGCCCATAGATGTTGACAAGCCTGGAGGCTCATGAGGCTCGCATTAGCTACTTGACTTGACACTCTACTTAACAAGCTTACTGTGTTAATGGACGGTATCCACATCATAGAGCCACATGTGAGGTCTCAACGAGTGTCCTCTGCTGCCAAAAATCTGTGTTTAGACACAAGTTTCCTTTTTAATAACTGTCCCCAGCACTGACCCTCTGTCTAGAGCTAACAGCAAATATTTAGATTAGGGATGTTGATGTGACTCATTGCTTTGCATGAGAATATATAGAAAGGCTCAATAGATATAATTATCTTAACGTATCTTTTTGTGCAACCATTTTTATTGTTGCAACACATCTAAAATATAACATGTAGCAACTTTGCAATTAGTTTTGATAAAAAATATATTGGTTGGTATATACAGCGCTGTCACGTACACCAGCACATGATGTGGGGGCCACTGTAATGGAGTAGATTTATTTCCACTCAGTTCTCTTTGCTCTCACCTTTAACTCAGGTGGCAAATCAAGCATAAATCACACCCCAAGACATTTCCAACACCCCAAATATATCCGCTGCCACCACCTTCCTCAATAATAAAAAAGAAAAGGAAATGAGAGGGGAAGGGCTCTGATCCAAAAATATCACTTACCGACGCTTACAGGATTACCTCACTGCTCTCCAGCTTATTAAAAATTTTTAATATGAAAAGGTACAGTGCTAACATAGAAAATACAGTGACATACTTATAACAGTCATGAAATCAATTGGAGAAAACTTAGAAAGTCCTAACACTTACAGTGGTCGGCTTTCAGATCCTGGGCCACGGAAGAAGAAATGGAGCACAGCTCAATCAGCAACTGAACCCCAAACTATATACAATGACTTGAACTTGGGCAATGTGTCTTATAGGCCACTCAGCCATCTCAGGTTTCCAAATCTCCTATCAGCTAATTATGGTAATTGGCTTGTGCCTAATAGGCGAGTAGTATTATAAGGTGGGCAAACACCCCATCCTTAATGAGGATTGTTACGCACTTCGCCCTCTAGATGGCATCCACAGGCTGTTCTTCAGTTTGGACAGTTTGGACAGGTCAGTTGAACACTGCCCTTTTTCGATGGTTGGTTTTATGGCTCAGGACAAGATTAAGAGGTTACATCTGGTATGATGAGGATGTGTTGGCTCAATATGAACAAAAGTAATAAAAGGCAATAAACGTGCTGGGTAACAGATACACCACTGACCAATGTAAACAGGAGATACGATGAATTGTTTTAAGGGGCTATATGATATTTCACAGGCCAGGCCTACAAATTCCATTGGGTCTTATAAGTCACTGAAATATATACACAGGGTTAAAACAGTGCAGGAAATACTCTACATAACATACAGTTCTATGACAACTACAAACAGACCTTATGATAACATCATAGCTGCCCTGCCCATTTTCCTCACAGACGCTTATTTGGCTCCATAGTTACAGACTGCAAACAAATCCTGTGTAGTCTGATCCTGCTGTCATATGTTACTCTTTTACATCTGTCCACTTTACAATTGTTGGTTGCAAGAAGCATGGGGCAGATGAGGTGGAGTGAAATAGGACCTGCGTTAGCTTGTGGTCTGTAGCCATAGATATACAAGTTTATATAGGAGCCGTAAACGCAAAATGACAGGATTTTTTTAGAATATACAGCTCCTATGGAGACCAATTTGTCTTGATGGTTACAGAATGCAAACAACTGTTTAGTGTAGTCTGAGCTTTCCCTCTTATATCAGTCTCTACCATCTATAATGTATATTTAGCTCGTATGCAGACCTGTGTGTTTTCATGGTTACTGGCTACAAACAAAATGTGTATAGTCTGATCCAGCAATCATACGATACTCTACTCTCTGTGCCTTTTCTTGTTGTTAACATTTTACTTCTGGGGGAGAATACAGAGGCAACATACACATATGGCCCGCACCACTAGATCTCATTATATATACACTCACCGGCCACTTTATTAGGTACATCTGTCCAACTGCTCGTTAACACTTAATTTCGAATTCAGCCAATCACATGGCGGCAACTCAGTGCATTTAGGCATGTAGACATAGTCAAGACAATCTCCTGCAGTTCAAACCGAGCATCAGTATGGGGAAGAAAGATGATTTGAGTGCCTTTGAACGTGGCATGGTTGTTGGTGCCAGAAGGGCTGGTCTGAGTATTTCAGAAACTGCTGATCTCCTGGGATTTTCACGCACAACCATCTCTAGGGTTTACAGAGAATGGTCCGAAAAAGAAAAAACATCCAGTGAGCGGCAGTCCTGTGGGCGGAAATGCCTTGTTGATGCCAGAGGTCAAAGGAGAATGGGCAGACTGGTTCGAGCTGATAGAAAGGCAACAGTGACTCAAATTGCCACCCGTTACAACCAAGGTAGGCAGAAGAGCATCTCTGAATGCACAGTACGGCGAACTTTGAGGCAGATGGGCTACAGCAGCAGAAGACCACACCGGGTGCCACTCCTTTCAGCTAAGAACAGAAACTGAGGCTCCAATTTGCCCAAGCTCATCGAAATTGGACAGTAGAAGATTGGAAAAACGTTGTCTGGTCTGATGAGTCTCGCTTTCTGCTGCGACATTTGGATGGTAGGGTCAGAATTTGGCGTCAACAACATGAAAGCATGGATCCATCCTGCCTTGTATCAACGGTTCAGGCTGGTGGTGGTGTTGTCATGGTGTGGGGAATATTTTCTTGGCACTCTTTGGGCCCCTTGGTACCAATTGAGCATCGTTGCAACGCCACAGCCTACCCGAGTATTGTTGCTGACCATGTCCATCCCTTTATGACCACAGTGTACCCAACATCTGATGGCTACTTTCAGCAGGATAATGCGCCATGTCATAAAGCTGGAATCATCTCAGACGGTTTCTTGAACATGACAATGAGTTCACTTTACTCAAATGGCCTCTACAGTCACCAGATCTCAATCCAATAGAGCATCTTTGGGATGTGGTGGAACGGGAGATTCGCATCATGGATGTGCAGCCGACAAATCTGCGGCAACTGTGTGATGCCATCATGTCAATATGGACCAAAATCTCTGAGGAATGCTTCCAGCACCTTGTTGAATCTATGCCACGAAGAATTGAGGCAGTTCTGAAGGCAAAAGGGGGTCCAACCCGTTACTAGCATGGTGTACCTAATAAAGTGGCCGGTGAGTGTATGTGTGAGATTTAGGGCGACACGTCAGAAAAGAGGCACCACCACGTCAGGGGACATATACCTGCCTATACCTGCCTATGGGAGACATTAAACTGCCTATACTTGCCTATATCTGCCTATGGGGGACATTAAACTGCCTATACCTGCATATGGGGGACATTAAACTGCCTATACCTGCCTATTTAATTTTATTGGTATTCATTTTTATTTTTGAAATTTACCAGTAGCTACTTCATTTTCCACCCTAGGATTGTACTCAAGTCAATAAGTTCCCAGTTTTTTGTGGCAAAAGTAGGTGCCTCGGCTTATATTCGGGTCGGCCTATACTCAAGTATATACAGTATTAGGGAATCACTCAGATTGGTGTTACCATTCCAGTTTTCAAGGGGTGGTGTCCCTGCACACAATGACTCTGTCAGCACCAATTGGACAATATTGTACTGCGCAAGGACACACGCCCAACTGGTAACACCCAGCTGACTGATTCGTTAATACATTTCTAGTAGGAATAACCAAGGAACAGCACAACACAGAGTTATGAGAATATGTTGCAGAATTAGTATTTCACAGGCAACATGAGTATTTAGTAAATCAGACCTCTTTATGGACACCGGGGGCGACGTGTATGAAAGTTGGCACTGACAGGCCAGTTCTAAATAGCTTTAAGGCAGTGTAGACTGCACCAGAATGTATGAACCTGTTTCTCTGCAGTTCATTCCTACAGGCGCATTGTAGTGCCAATACGACACATCTGGCTCAGGCACCACCTTTAACCTGGTCTGGCTGTTCTAACTGTTCTGTGCCTGGATTTGGCGTCAAAGAATCATAAATGTGTCTAATCCTATGAATGTGGTGCGATACCCCCAGAACACCACAAATCTTTGGCGCACTAAAAAGTGTCTTTGGCACATTACAAAGGGACTTATTGTGCCAAAGTTTGGAGTGCACCTGTTTATACATTCTTTTTGCCTCAAAGTACACTGGCACAGCCCTGTTCATACATGTCGCCCCTGGTGTTTAAGTACACCCATTTGACAGCAAATGACCTGGTCTGTACTGGTGGACTGGGAACCCATCATGATATCATCTGAAATAAACACCCATGAGGTTCCACAGTTCACAAAGTTGAGTTATCTATGGGTACTGTCATAAAGTAAGAATAGTCTCCGATTTTTAATAACCAGTCACATGTGTCACTAGTTGGCTGGCTCACACTGGCAAATGAACTAATAAAATTGTACCAATATTCTGTCATCATTTGTGCTCAAAATGTCATATATACTTTGTACTACATTTATTATGTGTTTTATTCACTTTTCTAAATTTTTTTGTTTATTGCTTGACAAGGGAAAGTGGCTTCGCGTGAAATGCGTGTGGTTCATTGACAAGGTGCATGACTTGGGTTGTTACAATTATTGGTGTAAACTCAACTAATTGATGTTGTTAGACAACAGATGCATTCGATTTATCATACAGTACATATAAGTTATCTAAATGTAAAGAGGTGCGAAAATTATCATACAGTATGAGTCACTGTGAGGAATCTAGTGCTTTTTTACACTAACTATGAGATAGTTTTAGTAAATCTACCCTATACTGTTTAACACCACTCATACCGCACAGAACAGCAGGGAAACTATAGAAACTGATTCCCTCTCTCTTTTATACCCTAAGCTTGCAGTCCTAACCATTGACAGTGGTGTCACAATTTTCAGTTCACAATTCTAAAAATTATTGAATCCATTACTGAACGCAGGAGACAATTATATGACTTATGACAATATTTGACTTAAGTGATTTACCTACCTTAACCTCAGTCCGATTATTTTTTGGACAATATTGGGTACTGTGGCCACCTGAAAATAAAGGCACTACTTTATGGTCATTGTCAATAAATGTTATGTTACAATATGTAAATGATGTGTTACAATATTAATGTACATGATTTAATAGTTATACAGCTTGCTGACATTAAGTGATTGCTAAACACATAGCAGCTATTTTAATATAGTGAGGGGGATGAAACCGCTGAAGTGGATAAATTTGCAGTACTCCGTATATAAGGAAAGTAGCTTGACTGTTTAAGATTCACTTATATCTTTAGAATATATGACAGACTAGGGAAAAGACAGGGTTTGATGACCAGGGAACTCAAACTCTTTAAACAAGATGATGGTGAGAATAAAGGTTGACATAGACACATAGACATACACAGAGCCACAGGCACAGAAAAAGGAGACATTTATATTTAGTATGATTTAAACAAGACTGAAACACAGAAGCTAATGAATTTAACCTACAATTACTATATATTTTTCCTGTAACTATTGCAACTATAAATGAGCCAATTTCTCAAAAATTAGATTCGGCCGATTCACCAAATTTTTCCCCAAAATTTGTTTTGTTCTGAATTTATTTGCGACGAATAGAGTTAAAAAATAGCTATTTCCTAGATGCAGGGCCTGTAGGGTGTTGTAGAACATTGTGCCATGCAGAAAAATGCATAGGCAGCGTGGTTTGGTCTTGATACAATGCTGTGTTCTAGTATGACACGCAGATGACAGGCGTCGCTCTTAGAATCGCGTCACACTTCACTTATCTGGGCAGTTACAGGGGCAAAACTCACCATATAACTGAAGTGGGAATGCAGCCTGACAGGGTAATTTAAGCACCAGCTACAAAGAACTAAGCTGAGGGCGAAGAGCCCACTATAGATCACGGTGCTACATCAGGAGACGTGTTATAAGAACAACTGGGAAAGAACGTATATTTAAAATTGAGGCTAAGCTCTTATGGTCAGTTTGTTTCTCTATAAGAGTCTATATAACCACTCAGAACCAAGGCGGTAAAATTCAAATAACATATAATAACAGAATGAAGTTGTTCAGTGATTGGGCAGAAATATGGAGGCTGGACTATTCCAGCCAATGAGAGCACAAGCTACTTGTAATATGCTATTGGGTGCGTTCCATCAATCAGGATTTGAGCTACTTGTTCCTTTTTCTTCTATGGAAATAGAGTCTGATTGCTGTATAGAAAGTGAGGGAAATTCGTATACGTTCTCCCTTAGAATTCTATGTATATGAGTCCTATGTTTACGGACAACCTAAGGGCAATTCTTCTCCCTTGTTTTATGATGTTAGATTAATTAAGAGGATCTTATTATTCTATTGCTTTTAATAATAATTTAATCATTATTAATGATTAATTTATTAAGTATTAATTTATTAATCAATTAATAATAATGAATAATTATATTACTAATTATAATATTCATAATTATATTCATTTTAGTATAATTAAGAATTAATTAATTAATTAATTAATACTACTTTAATAATGAGTTCCTCTTAATCTAACATCATAAAACAAGAGAGAAGAATTGCCCTTAGGTTGTCCGTAAACATAGGGCTAATATACATAGAACTCTTAGGGAGAATGTTGCTCATTTCCCCATTGGAGGAAACAGCGGAGTCCCTCTCCACTTGAGCCAATCAGACAAAGAGCTCCTCTCTCCATAGAGATGGAGACAGTCGCTCGGATCCTGATTGGCTCTCACAGACGCCATAGGTTAAAATGTAGTTTTCGTCACTCCCTCTAGGATTGGTAGATACGAATTTACCTCGCTTTCTATACACCAATCAGATACAAGATTCTATCTCCATAGAACAAAATGGAGCGAGTAGCTCGACTCCTGATTGCTGGAACGTATCCCATAGCATATTATGTGTCCTTAGTAGCTCGTTCTCTTGTTGGCTGGAAAGCTCCAGCCTCTGTATTTCTGTCCAATCACCGTATAGCTTTATCCTAAGCTGTGTTTTTTGAATTATACCATCTTGTTTCTGATTTGTTATGTAGACTCTCACAGAGAATAAAAGCTCCATGTCGCTCGAGTAGCGATTGGAGGAGCAAATTGACCATTAAGAACTTAGCCTCAATTTTAAATATACGGTCTTTCCCGGTTTTGTTTATAACACGTCTCCCAGTGCAGGCAAGAAACGCGTTGAGTATTTTTTTGCCAAAATAGGTGTAAAAAGGTTTATGCTCTTATCTTATTGACATTGTTTTTATTGGGATAAAAACCATTTTAAGCACCATATCTTCTGCAGGTGCTTTGTAATGCGCCTGATTACGGCGTGCGGGGCATTTAAACATGTATGAACGGGGCTGGCCTGATATCGGGCCGTAAAGACATTTTAGAAAAAAAAGACAAGGATTTTTACTGAAATTTGAAACGAATTCCACTTACGGTAATTAAAATTGATTCACTCATCCCTAATTACAACCTTCTTGAAGAGTGTAATAAATCTCTGCTTATATTATATAATAAAACACATTATAAGTTTCAGTTTAAAGTTTGGATCCATGGCTATTTTATGGTTTACAGTAAACTGAAGGCATTGTCCTGCCATTGCTCTCTTAAGTTCTGTATTGATCATAATATGTTGTCCCAATGCTACTTCTAAAGCCACCATATGAAAATCTTCAACTTCTTCTAGCTCAAAACCAGATTCTTCCACAAGCCAGGAATTTGTGACACCTGTGGTTGTGTTTAAATGGGGTGACTCTCCACATGGAGTGGCAAATCACTAAAAATTTGGCATGGCACACCTTCTTCATGAACAAATGCGGGGAGGGCAGTGGTTCCAAATTGTCAAACAAGGTTTTGGTAAAACCTCAAACCATTAGTGGCAGTGGTAAAGGTAGTGCAGGACTTCTGGAAAGGATGAATAAATATTGTAGTTTTATTTTGCTAAAAGAAACTCTTCTTTCTGTTTCTGTTAGAAAATAAACTATAATAGTTATTCATCGTTTGGAAGTCCTGCGCTAACTTTACCACTGCCGTTAATGGTTTGAGGTTGTACCATAAACCTTGTTCAAAAAAAACACATGGAAATCTCCAAAGGAGCATTTTATGCTATCTACAATATATGAAAAAACTTTGAGATTCTTGGTCCGCATGTTTTTGGCCAAAAAATGCTCAAGCCACCCCCGGCTTACAACGGGATCTCAGTTGGGTGGTCCTACTCTATATTATCTCTCACCTGGGTCAACTTCAGACCTCTCACTGTGCCAAACGGCCTCCAAAATGCAGAGAGAAAAATAAAAAAGCACCAACCTTTCAAAGCATAGTGCATTGATATAACAGCCTGTGGAGGTGGGCGGGTGCAGGAAACCAAAATGGAGGTATCTACTTCTCCTTATATAGTTTAAAAGCAAATATGTGCCAAATACAATGTATAGTTCTGCACAGAAAAACATTTCTGAAAAAAAACACTGCGAACCTGGGTGCCACTGGCATGGCTGCGGCACATATACATATGCACACAGTCCAATACCAGTGGCACACCACTGCAAAAAGGGCAAAAAAACACATGGAAATCTCCAAAGGAGCATTTTATGCTATCTACAATATATGAAAAAACTTTGAGATTCTTGGTCCGCATGTTTTTGGCCAAAAAATGCTCAAGCCACCCCCGGCTTACAACGGGAACTCAGTTGGATGGTCCTACTCTATATTATCTCTCACCTGGGTCAACTTCAGACCTCTCATTGTGCCAAACGGCATCCAAAATGCAGAGAGAAAAATAAAAAAAGCACCAACCTTTCAAAGCATAGTGCATTGATATAACAGCCTGTGGAGGTGGGCGGGTGCAGGAAACCAAAATGGAGGTATATTCTTCTCCTTATATAGTTTAAAAGCAAATATGTGCCAAATACAATGTATAGTTCTGCACAGAAAAACATTTCTGAAAAAAACACTGCGAACCTGGGTGCCACTGGCATGGCTGTGGCACATATACATATGCACACAGTCCAATACCAGTGGCACACCAAGGCAAAAAAGGCAAAAAAACACATGGAAATCTCCAAAGGAGCATTTTATGCTATCTACAATATATGAAAAAACTTTGAGATTCTTAGTCCGCATGTTTTTGGCCAAAAAATGCTCAAACCACCCCCGGCTTACAAAGAGATCTCAGTTGGGTGGTCCTACTCTATATTATCTCTCACCTGGGTCAACTTCAGACCTCTCACTGTGCCAGGCTGTTATATCAATGCACTATGCTTTGAAAGGTTGGTGCTTTTTTTATTTTTCTCTCTGCATTTTGGAGGCCGTTTGGCACAGTGAGAGGTCTGAAGTTGACAATAGCCTCAATGTGGATAAAGTTTTAAGAAATGTCAACCACACGCTGTAAGAATTATCCATGTGGAGATCTGCACAGAAATTAACCTGCAGGGTGGATATTAAATCTGAAGCATGTCAATATGCAGATTTGTTACGGGTTTTTTCCACTGATTTCAATAGAGAGGAGTCAAAATTCACAACAAGATGATGCATAGTTACATAGTCACATAGTACGGTTGAAAAAAGACACGTGTCCATCAAGTTCAACCAAGGGTGGGTATAATGTGGGTGAAGGGAGGGAGACAAGGTTTTTAAGCCCAGCCTCCCCACTGGTTAATGCCCTGAAACCCACAAGGCAAGAACCAATCTGCTCCAGTAGAGACCCTATCTCTGACCCCGGAGCCTCCACCAACCAGGATCCAGAATTTTACATGGCTACATACACATTAATATTCTTTAGTTTCAAGTAGTTATCTAAGCCTTCTTGAAACTCCCAACTGTTCCTGCTGTGACCAGCTCCTCAGGCAGGCTATTCCACAGATTCACAGTTCTTACAGTGAAGAACGCTTTTCTCCTCTGGAGATTGAATCCTTTTTTCTCTAGCTGAAGGGAATGTCCCCTTGTCTTTTGAGGGGGCTTTACATGAAATAATTTTCCCCATACTTTTTGTAGGGTCCATTTATGTATTTAAATAAATTAATCATGTCTCCCCGAAGCCGTCTTTTCTCAAGACTAAATAAGTTCAATTCTACTAACCTCTCCATATAACTAAGATGCTCCATTAACCTTATAAGTTTGGTTGCTCGTCTTTGTACTCTCTCTAGCTCCATTACATCTTTTCTATAAACTGGGGCCCGAACTGAACAGCATATTCCAAGTGAGGCCGCACCAATGCTTTATACAGCTGTAGAATTACATCCTTGTCCCGCAAGTTCATGCCTCCTTTAATACACGCCAATATCTTACTTGCCTTAGAGGCAGCTGATTGACATTGCATGCTGTTCTGTAGCCTGTGATCTACAAGGATGCCAGATCTTTCTCAACAAGCGATTCTCCAAGTTTTTCTCCCACTAGGACATATGATGCCTGCAGATTATTTGTACCCAGATGCAGAACCTTACATTTATCCACAACCTTATTTGCCAAGTGGATGCCCAAACACTCAGTGTGTCCAGGTCTGCTTGCAATTATGAGCATCTTCCATTGATTGCACTACCCTACATAGCTTGGTGTCATCTGAAAAAAAATAAACTGCTATTGAGACCCTCCACTATATCATTAATAAATACATTAAATAAAAGAGGAAACAATAGTGAGCCCTGGGGCCACCACTCACAACCGGGGATCACTCAGAGTAGGAGTCATTTACCACAAACTCTCTGAGTACGATCCAGCAGCCAGTTTTTAATCCAATTACACACTGTTGTTTCTTACCCAATGGATTCTAATTTACCCAACAAATGCTTATGAGGGACAGTGTCAAACGCCTTTGCAAAGTCTAAAAACACCAGACTTCTACTCACCTCTTCATAAAAACAGATAAGATTGGTCTGACAACTTCTGTCCTTAGTAAAACCATGCTGGCAATCACTAATAATATTGTATTCTTCTACATATTCCTGTATATAGTCCCTTATGAGCCCCTCAAACATTTTTCCCACAACAGATGTTAAACTTACTGGTCTATAATTACCTGGGCAAGACTTGGAGCCTTTTTTGAAGATGGGAACTACATTTGCCTTGCGCCAGTCTCCTGGCACTATACCAGTCACCAGAGAATCTCTAAATATCATATACAGAGGCACACCGACAACCGAGCTGAGCTCTTTAAGAACTCTTGGGTGTAAGCCATCTGGGCCTGGAGCCTTGTTCACATTCAGTTTATTTAACTTGGCTTGGACCATTTCTACACTGAGCCAATTAATTATAGCAGATGATGTATTAACAGTACTGGCACCACCTACATCTGCACTGGGCCCGCCCCCATCAACTGCTTTCTCATTGTTAGTATATACTGAACCTATTTAGTACCTCTGCCTTCTCCTGGTCACCAGTGACCATCTCCCCATTACAGGTTTGTTATTGCTGTGGACTTTGGAATGGAAATGCTGCAGATATGCATCAAAATGCAATTATGGATTTCAACACATTGTTTTTTTTGTTTCACTGTACATAATTCACACTAAAAATCTTAAAAATTTGGTGCATATTTGTATATGCAGGTTTACCTGCAGAAATGCTGCAAATTTTCAGCTTTAGAAAATCCTCCGCATTATCTTCCTCTGTGAAAGCACCCTTATAATCAGTCTTAAAAGGTTTATATTCACTCTTAAAGGGGTTTACCCACTACAAAGATTAGCTTTCGATATGTAGGGACAGGTAATTGAAGACTTTTTTCAAATACATTAATCTTTTGATTTGACTTTATTCAGGAGATAAGAAAGGTTTCTATGGTTACCTGACCATAACTACTATCTGATTAGAGCAGGGAGCAAGGAGTGGCATCAACATGGTCAGAGAGCTCACTCTGAGTAGACTAATTATATCTAACAGGATTAGCTGTTGTTTGCAAATAACCTATTGTTTTTACTCCATAGAGCATGTGTAAGGCCCCAGTTAGTTAAAGAGAGGCTAAATATGCTAATCACTGCTATAGAATCACCCACAGCCTGAGGCAGCAGAGTGAGTGTAAAACTGCTTGTGACTCAGTGAAACAGCCTAGTGATCAAACCCCTTTAATATATATTAGTAGACATGGCAGTGTTCTTTACGTTTCTGGTTTAGCTCTAAAGGTTTTCTCTACAGATTCACCTGCCTAATGAGTAGATTTTCTGTGGCCATCTTCTCTAAGGAAAATGATTTAATGAAGTTTTATGTGACTTCAGTATCAATGACCTAAGATGAGCCTTAAAGACAGGATATCCTTATAAGATCGATGGGGGTCCAACTCCGGGCATCACCACTGATCAGCTCAATGAAGGGACCAGGGCACGTCTGCGAGTGCTGCAGTCTTTTCAATGTTTACCAGGCACAGTTTTGTACACTTTGTAATGGCTGTCTCTGGTATGGCAGCTTTCTGTAAGTCAGTTCTATTCAGATAAATGGTACTGAGTTGCAATTTTAGACACAGTTACTATATAATCTACAGGTAAACAACTACGGCCTCTTCAGTAAGCTGTGGTGGTAATGGGAGCTGGCACCCAGGCCTAAGAATGGGCTATCAATATTTAAGTCCTAGAAAGCCCTTCTTACAAGAAAGAACAGTGTTACGATGCTGATTGGTTAAAGACAACAATATTGGATAATAGAACTGAATAGTGGCCAACCAGATGTTGGAAGTCAACAATAAACAATAACTGGATATCTAGGAGAGATCAAACAGGTCTGTAGCTATAGTGACCTGAGGAGCTGATGCAGCCCATACAAGAGGGGATATCTAGGAATAGGTAGGACACTGTTAATGGACACATATTGCAAAGTGACTTGTTTTTGCAAGATCTTTAATGTAAAAAGCAATCCCTGTTGTGAGACAACCCCTTTAAGGTTGTTGACACATCCATGCCACAATTGTGTCTTAACAACACTAAGCCTCTCGGTAAAAGGTCATCATTTAGACATCCCTAACATGGTTTCAGTTGGTTGTTTCTAACATGTGTTTCAGCTGCTAACATCTTGACATCCAGACACTGCTACCATTTTAAATAGCCAACACACATCTGTTTTCTGACTTGCATTCATGCTCTGCTGCTCTCTGGTAGCATCTTGCAGTTTTGCAGTTGACTGCGTTAAAGATTTCCCAACCTTCTCCATGTTACAGTTATGTTACAGTTTTGCCTGCATCCTCCACCAGGTTGTAAGATTTAGGGCAGCATGTATGACATTTGGCGTTTTAAACACCAAATTTCATGCGCATAATAATAGCCTAGAATGTGCCTGGTTTATGAACCCGCTGTACAGCGGGTTATAAATCAGACGCATTCTAGCACTAACACATTTCTGGCTCAAGTTTACATGTTTCAAAGTGGTTTACCTGTTCCAGTAGTAATGCACCTAGAAATGCTATAGCGAAGCTATAAATCTACAGCTTTCTTTTCATCAGCTGCCACACAGATTTACTTTCTGTGACCCAAGTCAGAAAATTCACACGGCTCTTTAAGGGATTGCATACCTAGCACTTAAAGGGGTACATCGCTTTAGGCAATTCTGACTTGTTAAAAAGGCCCTTTAAAAACACACTGATCACAAAGTGTCCCTCACTGGGACCTCCAGTAATAAGTTAGGAAATCAGGCAGTAAGTACTGCATCTCACTACAGCACCACCACAGCGGAAGACAGGCATTACACAGTGCCAATCCAAAACAACAGGCTATCTCTATACTCCAGGGCAGGACAGATCCTCCAGGGTGAGAGAGGCTCTTTGTACTCATTGTCCATTTTGGCCAAGAGGTAAGGATCTTGAACAGAGGGCCACTCATACTAAGGTGTATGAAAATAAGAGAACCCCTTTAATTGCATCTGTGTAATGACACTGGTGGAATCTAAACAACAACTAGCAGCACAGAAAGTTCACCTGCAGTCACGTGAAGAGTCAATACGAAGCGTATCAGTAATAAGATATACTGCTAGATGATTCAGGAAATGGGCAGTAGGTGGACAAAGAAAGGTGCCCATTATGGTGGAGATTCCAATGCATGAACACTGCAGGAGTGATAGATTAGCACCTAGCCATCCCTCAACAGCTCGCTCTATGACTACCCCTAAAATCTGAACCTCCACCCCTGATTTCACTCTAGCACCTTCCCCTCAAATATGTCAGTAAGCTAACGCCTGACCCTAATACAGCAAGTGGCTTAGGTCCTAGTGATGCCTGGGTAGGGCCCAACAGAAACCAGACAAACGCCAAATCTATATTTCTCAAAAATTACAACATTCAAAACTAGACCAAATTAGACTGAGTCAAGAAACAGGATTCTTCAGTCTAAGACAGTTAGGTAGAATAATCAAACACAGTAGTACTAAACAGTTTTTAAACCTATACTCTGCATAGAATGCCCTATTCAGCTGACCTTTATAGAGACCTAATGAGCTCAGGTGCACAATCCAGCTGATAAGCAAGGATCCTAAGGCTATGTTCACACGGCTTAATTACGCCATGTGGATGGGGGCGGGGCGGGAGCGGGTGGCCGGTACCTCGCTGTCCCATAGACTATCATTACTAGCGGCGCGTATACGCCGCTAGTAAATGACATGTCACTTATCTCCCCCCGCGACGGATTTGCCGAGCAGGGAGAGGAGACATAATCCATAGTTCTCAATAAAAAATGTGGATTACCGTAATGACTGGGACGTATTCCAGCCCGTAATTCTTACAGTACGGCACGAATTCCGGACTGAGATACGTCCCATTTTAAGCCGTGTGAACATAGCCTAAGCAGTTGCCATGAAACTACTCCAAAAACACAGATAAAAAGAAAGACATAACACTGAATCCTGCTTGCCTAATATGTAGAAGAGGACGAAATGGCAGGAGGATTCCTGCCATTCGTCACAATCTGATAGTAAAAGATCAGGCCTTTACTGGTAGAGCAATAATCCACCCTACTCTTTACAATCTAAAAACTAGACCCCATTTTATGTCTTCCAGAGGAGCAACAATGGTCTATTTCATGGTCAAAATCACTTTCTGATTGCCGTAAACAGAAGATCACTGCTTTTTCCATTCAGCAGTGCCCATGTTACAATATTTGATATCTCATTGATACTACTTTATGCAGTCTGTTATAGGCTTCAGGACATTGTCTGTTGGAATTACATGGACTGTATGTTTTACATTAGCAGCATGCATTGTGTTTTCTGCATTTTCATGTAACAAGGTAGAAGACAGAGCTTCTAGTTATATAAATTAAATCTGTAAATCTGGTTCCAATTTTCTGTGTAGGGGATAATAGTTGTATAAAATTCTAGTAGATACACAAATACCTTCCACGTACTCTAAAGATTAGATTTCCTTCTAAATATTTTCCATGTAATTGTCCTTTGCGTGTACCCCAACAGCCTATTACTGTCATGGTATGCTAGTGGTTGGACTCTGTAACACACAAAGAACTGCATTGAAAATATTAAGAAGAAAATCTAATCTTATAGACCTGCAAGAGATACATTACTTCTAATATACTTGGCATATCATCAACCACTTTCTATTGCTTTCTACTTGCTGTCAATGAATTGGTTATATGCAAAGGCTCAAAACCTGTCCAAGACTCCTTATAAGGGCCCGTTTACATGGCAATGGACAAATACCGGTCGGTTTATCCGACCGGTATTTGTCCGGTTTAGTGCCGTCCCCACGGCCACGTGGAGGAGGACTTTTCTCCGCAATGAGCGGAGAAAAGCCCTCCCCCGTCTCATTCAAATGTTCACAAACCGTCCGAAAAGCGGACGGAAGAATGTGCATGCACAATGTTTTTCGGGAGGCCCGGCGGAAAACCCGTGCAGTGAGGACTGGTGCACATGTTTTCCATAGAAGCCCGGTGTGTTCGTTTGTGACCGGTTTTTCAGACAGTCGGCAAAACCGCAGACCGCCTGAAAAACCGTCCGCAAACCCGTGCCTGTGGGGACATGGACTAAGACAGTATTCTGATATACTAATGAGCTGTGCTCCATTGTGGGTGGAAACAGATTTCTATTCAGGAATAAAGGTGAGAAACTGCTACACAAATATGTTGTAAAGTCAAAAGCCTGCAGTGTAAAAGAAGTCTTTTGTTGCTACATGGAAACTGTTAATAAGCAGTCATTGACTGATGTGTTGATTTCATTTTGTACTGTTATTATTTTTTTCCCAGACATATGAAATATTAATAAACAATTTAAACACTATGGGCGACATTTCCCGTTAGGGCTGCACCATTTTTTTGGTCTATTTTGCGGCAAAAAACTGTTGACGCCCTATTATCTATATAAATTAACTGTAGTACATCAAAACTAGGTGCATTATATGCCAGACATGACACATTTGAATGCGCCTAAAGTAGGTGCATCAAATATAATAGCAATGATATGCTATGTGCCAAAGTTAGGTGCATCAATTATGCTATGCAAGGTATACCACACCCCAGATTTTTGACTGGTTCGTTTATTGAGGCGCACTATACACTCATTTAATGCCCCTTAAAACTGGCATGGCGACATCTCTTTTTTTACATGTCGCCCTATGTGTTTATATGTTAATCTGTCTGAAGATTAAAAAGGGAATTAAATTACACAAGCCATGATTACAAAAATAGAGCCTAAAAAGGGATCCATCAACGGCAGCTAGCCAGCTTGCTGATGGTTTTCATATAGCAATAAATCTTTTTACACAATATGAATTAAAATATAGTTTGAAAATGGAGTGAGAATGGCAAAGGAAAGTTGTAAAGATTTGTCACTAAGGTACTTGGTTTTATATTTGCTCTCTAACACCTACACTATAGTAACTAAAATTAATACTACATGTTTTTTTATTATTTATATTTGCAGGTATAGAAGATGATAGGGTCAATTGCCCTTTTAGTGGCACTGCATGCACTAATAATATTCCCTGAACGAAGCTCCGGTCAACAAGGTAGGTTGAACTATATGTCTTATAATCTCCAGTTATTGGTCCTCTTCCCCGAGTATAAAATAATTAAGGTATGTTTTGTGTTCTAATTTTATCCTCAGGTGTTTTATTTATACAGTGGTGTATATAGACAGTTGAGTCACATTATTATGACCACCAGCTAATATCCAGAGTAATCAGTGCATGCAGCACGGACAGCAGTTAGATGGGCTGGGAGTGACTCAATAAGGTCCTGGTAGTTTGTCATAGGTATCTGGAGTAATGCTGACTGTAGTGCATCTCACAGCTGCTAGAGGTTGCGTTGGGGGGAGGTGGGAGATACATAGAGCAAACAAGGCCATTGAGGCGGTACCACAGATGCTAAGTTGGGTTCAAGTCTGGGAGCCAGGGTAGTACCTGGAAGTCTTGGTCAGGCTCTTCCAACCAATGTCAGACATTTCTAGCTGTGTGACATGTCGCATTGTCTTGCTGGTAGGTCCCATCAGCATGTTTGGGTGTACATGATCTGCAAGGATGTATTCATACCCAGATCATTTGAGAGTACCTTTCACATAGATGAGTAGCTCAAAGAGTCCCATGAAAACATTTCCCAGACCACAAGGCTGCCACCAACAGCTTGTGTTCTTCCACCATTATTTGCAGGATGTTTGTTTCTCTGATATTTCCTGTCTAACACAGCAACATCTATCCATTTGATGAAGTAGAAAATGTGACTTGGAGAAGGTAACCCTTTACTAATCAACAGAGGTCCAATTCTGATATTAATGTGGTAATTGAACCTTTTTCTGCTGACGCAACTGTGTTAGCAGAGGTGCAGTGACCATCTGGCTGCTTTGGAGCCCCATACACCGTAGGGTTCATTGAACTGTTTTAGACACACATCTTGTCTTCCCCCGGTTTATTTTGGTGGTGATTTGCTCCACTGTAGTGTGCTGTTCCCCCCTAGTGCTCATTCATAGCTGATGTTCACCGCTTACATCAATCACATGTGGTTCTCTGCAGTTTTCATGTTGCTTATTTGCAGTTGTGCCATTTGTCCGCTTATTAGAATACTGTGGGTTCCTACTATGAAGCCCTCAGCACTCAAAAAATGCCCTGAAAACCAAATCCTAAAAACATTCATAAAACTGAGTTTTTTGTCCTCTGCCTGTCAAAAGCTGCTGAAAAAAAACATCAGTTTTTTGTGTGTTTTGCATTTTTTGACGTTTTTTGTGAGTTTTTTGACACATTTTTTGCAGAGATGCACAGCAATAGATTTGCTGTGTATTTCTGCAAAAACGCACCAAGAAATGCGCCACAGGTACACGGCACAAAATGCCGTGTGAACATACCCTAATAGTGTTGCTTAGTTCTAGCTCTCTACATGTGGTCACCTCTCTCCTCTGAGCTCCCCTCAGCACTGCCACTCTTCAGAGCACTCTTTTCTTCTT
This sequence comes from Phyllomedusa bahiana, assembly GCA_025379985.1. Classification (NCBI taxonomy): domain Eukaryota; kingdom Metazoa; phylum Chordata; class Amphibia; order Anura; family Hylidae; genus Phyllomedusa; species Phyllomedusa bahiana. Next base: position 50,589 of record JAODAL010020478.1, read on the forward strand.
GGCCAGCTCCAAATTTTTAACTGTATTTAACCCCAAACAGAATTATAAATGGTGCTACCACCAGGGGACTCACTACCAAAAGTCCCATTGCCAGATGCGCCATTTACGTTATGGTTAAAATTACCTTGTTTTGCAATGGGCCAAATTTTTATAACATTTTAGTCGTGTTACAATCCCAGCTATTTGCTGACTACATCATTGAGTTACTATGCCTTTCTGGAAGAAAAGTTTTAGGGATTTTCCAGTTTTAAAAACACAGAAGCCAATCATAGGAAAGAGTTCTACATATTAAAACAGCATTAACTATGTTTAAAATCCCCTGCTGTTCCTTTGCGGATGCTCTCTGGGTCCCCACTGTTTGTTTTCTGTAACATCAACACTGCAATGTGGTGCAAAGGTGAAATTCAACATTTATTCATTCCATGTCGTAAAGGACCATAAGAGCACAGGAGTGGCAGAAGTAGTAACTTTTTGGGTGCAAAGTCCTTCTTTAGGTTTTGGATGATGTGATACCGGAGGGTGTCGAGCTAGGTTCCGCAGCAGTCGTTACCATCAATGACCTGAGAGAGATGTCAGTATATGAAATCTGTTGGGAATGGTGCTAGCGCAATGGTTACATCAATACCTGTAACCATTGTAGTCAGTCACTAAGGCCAGTGATGGGCTGCAGTGGTCACTTGTGTTGATGTGACGTTACGGTAAATAAAACCAACAGGAAGCACCGCAGTGGTGGCGCAGGAATGCTGCCTTGTTTTAACCCTTTAACAACCGGCCACTGTCTTTTGACGGCTGATGGTGCAGTTCCGCTGTCAGCAGCTACCTCTTTTTGCCCTGCTGATTCAGAGAGGTTTTGTGGCTCCCAGCACCTCACCTGCCCTAGGAATGGAGCTGTAATCAACAACAGCCACTGAGCACAGCAAGGATAGGAGACTTCCTCCAATCCCCAGCATTTTACAGTAAGCCCTGGTGACCTACAATGGACTGTCTGTGCAGTAACCCTGCTGCTAGAGCACACTTTGTATTGCTCTAACAGCAGCCTGTGTCATACTGACAGTGTCAGCAGCCTGTGTTATACTGACACAGTGTATAATGTATTAGCATAAAGGAGTATGCTAATACATTATAAATGCACATTAAAATTGAAAGATAGTTATCACTCAAGGTTAAAAGCATATAAAAGTGTTAAAAACTTAAGTAAATAATAAAATGAATATACATTTTTAATATAGAAAAATATTGTGCATACAATGCACACAAAAAACTCCCTAAACATCTTAGCTTTCCACTGAACCATAATAATCTATAGAATTAAAATGCAGAAAAAAGCTTTTATTAATATTCATGACCATTTTTTTTAAACAAATTAAGTAACTGATATGTAGCCTTAGACTATGTCTACACGGCAACTATAAAATGCAGTCGAAAATCTAGCATTTTACAATCGCCATTACTGCAGTTTTGGGCTGAAATCTGTGCCAAAAGCTACGGTCGGATTTCAGTCGGCCCAATACATAGAACTGTACTAGAATCCGCCATAATACGGCAGATTATAGAACATGTTCTATAAACCGGCGGTTTAGAAATCCAACAATAGAAAATATGTGCTGTGTAGACTACAGCTCGGATTTTCTATTGAAGTCTATGGGCACTGGTTTATAGTCGGATTCTTGCAAATTCCAAATACTGAATCCGTTTAAGAATCCAACCAAAAACCAGTGCTGTGTAGACATGACCTTAGACTATGCTGAAAATAATACAAATACAGCAAGGCCTCATACAGCTGCATCTCTGAAAAAAAAAAACTGAAAAAGTGTAGTGGGTCATTACAGCCGGTTTAGGTCTGATCATTAACTCTACAACGCCTATATGCTCTTTGCTCCATAGCATTGACTTCTTCATCAACAAACATATTTACTGGGATGGAAAGTGTCCAAAATGTCCAGGTACACTTGTGAACTGACTATTGAGATAATGATGGACATCTCCCCTGCTTCTTTCCCTGAAATGTACCCCAAATCATAAATGAATGTGAAGATGTGATTGTTTTCTTTAGATGTCATCTTTATATTCTTTATCAGCAGACACCAGACAAAGGTTCCAGCAGCATCTCCTTCTCCAATGTAGATTGATGAGTCCACCCTGAATATCACTTTTATCTGATCATCCACTCTCCATGATTTTTCTCTTTAGCCTTATCTAACCTTGTTTTCTTCTTATACGGTGTTAGTGCAGGTTTTCATGTGAAAATTACATGGTGGTCTTATATTTTTTTCTTCTATTCGATCTGGAAAACATATGCTGTTAAAATCCAAATACTTATTTAATAGGATAGACATGTTTTAATATGATTTAATAGAAAAATAAGGCAGCTCCTGGCAGCATGAATACACTGATATTGCATCATTTATAAAGAATGTTTTTAGCCAGACTTATTTGATTACTCCTAGATTACTTTGATGTTTATAAGACATGATATAAGTTGTTTCTGCCTGCAGCTGTTTGGGAGAAGTTCAATTTCCAAGCAGTGTGCAGTAAGCTCTTAAGCTTCCCCTAGTGGTGGCTGTAGGCAGACAGAATTTTAATATTTAGCTATATCAGACAAATTAAGATCTATTCACTTTAAAGGGACAAAACCACTATTTTTTCACATTTTGACAAGCAATATGTCATTAGTATATGGATTTTTTTTAATTGGGTGGTTGTTTGTATATATATACAGTTGTTACGTGTATATATATATATAATAATATATATTAATATATATATATATATATATATAATATATATATATATATATATATTATATATATATTTTAATTTTATGATTTTTTTAAACTTCCTATGTACATGACTTCCTGTTTGTCTCTCTGACTTCCTCTCTGTGAGCTTTGATTACATGGCAGTGAGGATTGCTTGATGGTTCTCTTCTAGGCTGACTGTGGCCTGAGAGGTGTAAGAGAATGTACTTCACATGGCTTATTTTGGGGCGCATTTCACAGCGTATTTCGCAGCGTACTGAGCTTAATATGTTGGAAAATGCGCCCCATAATTACGGTAATCCATAGCGCTCATAGAGAACTATGGATTATGCCTCCTCTCCCCGCTCGTACAATTCAATCGTTTTGTACGCGCGGGGAGATAAGTGACATGTCAATTATTTGCGGCGAATACGCACTGCGAGTAATGCATGTCAATGGTGCCAGCGGGCTGCTACCCCCCCCTGCACCATGGGAGTATGTGCGTATTAGCTTGAGCTCCTGAAACACACGATGTATTGCGGCAACATATTTTGAACATACCCTAAGTGTTATCAGCTAGACCTAATAAATGTGAAGAAACCTTCTCCCCAGTGCAGAAGAAGATTAACACATTATCCTGTCATGTATTGCTCTTGTCCTTTCCCTGTCTGTTTATCCATCTTTATCGAAGGCCTGACCAGAGATGTTAATACCTACTACTTGAAATGAGACTACATACAGATAAGAAGCAGCTGCAGTGCAGTGTGATCAGTCTGCAGTGCCATTCAGGAGTTTTATCTTTTTACTATCATAGCTAGAAAAGGACAAGATTTTATATGTGATTTTTAATTGAGTAGAACTGATGAAATATTGCTGAGAATTCTAAAAAAATGTTTTCCAGGAATATTAGTTTTAACAAAACTACCCCTTTCTGATGGAAGTGTCCCTTTCAGACTGTTTATGCTTTTCAGTCTTATTAGCATTATTAATTTCTATTGGGCTTAAAAATAACATTGTCCCACACATTAGACACAACTACCAAGTGCAACATTAATTAATGACTGTATAGTACCTAGTAGATAGTAGTCTCTTCTATGTATGTACTGTATTGTTGGTGTGCTGGGATATGTATGATGTCCCTCATCACTATTTCTTCTTCTCTGCAGCAAGATGCGACAATATTTACGACTCCGATGTAGTATTTTTGGTTGATGGGTCATCTAGTATTGGAAGAGCGAACTTCCGGATGATTAAGACCTTTATGGAAGGATTGGTCATACCTTTTATAAATGTTGTCAGTCAAGACGGAGTACGGTTTGGGGTTGTCCAGTACAGTGATGACCCAAGGTGAGTCTTTTAATCTAGACCATATCTAGCTGAGTACCATTACTTTACTGTATTTGGAGGAAATTTGTATTAATTTTTTTAAAGATTGATAGCAAAAAATTTCCGGTAAAAGGGGAGTGAAGGGCCCCGGGTGCTAGGGGGGGAAATTTTTTGCCTGAAAAAAGAAAAGGGGGGAAAATAAGAAAAGGAAACTGAAGAAAAAAACTTCCCTTTTAGGAAAAAAATAAAAAAAATGAACAGAGTTTCCTTTCAGCAAAAATAACCCCTTTTTTAAATTAAACTTTTACTTTTTTTTTTAAAAAAAATTTAAAATTCCCCCTATTTCCCCCACACATTAATATCGAAATTTTTGCCGGGGTCCCCTTGGGGGGCCCTTTTTAAACGGCAGGTTTATCAGGGGTTAAATTTTTAAACCCAAAGGCTTTTTCCCCCCATAAAATTTCTGGGTTTTTCCCGGGGTTAAAATTTTCCCCATGTGGAAAAAAGAAAAACCTTTTTAAAAATATAAACCATTTTTTAAAATTAGGGGAATCTTTTATAGTAAGTGCCCGGTTAAGGGAAAAAAATTATTTTTTCCCTTTGGCCCAAATGGGGGGACGGGAAAAGGGAATGTTTGGGTTGAATATTTTTTTAAAAAATAAAAAAAAATTTTAAAGGGGGGGTTATTAAAAAAATTTTGGGGATGAGGGGGGAAAATGTTCAAAAAAAGAATGCAAAAAAGGGGTTTAGCTTGTTTTGATAAAAAAAATTTTTGGGGTTTAAAAAAAAAAATTTGGTCAAATCAATTTGGTGTACTGCACATGCCCCAAAACCCCTTCTTCCATCTTTGAAGGGAAAAAACAGGGGTTGTTCCAAACATCTTGGAGAAGTAAATGCAGATCTTCTGTGGATATACGCTTGCTCAAATCCTTCTGTCTCTTCATGTAATGTTCCCGACTTATGTTGGGGCCCGTGGGTGTCGCATCATCACTTCCAGGACCCCAAAGGCAAATGTGGGTCACAAAAATTATTCAGTTGATTTAGATTCCATTTTGTTCAATCACTTCTATTTTTAAAAACCTCCCTGCTTTGCTGAATTTTTTTCACAGTACTCTATGTGGTAGGGTAACCAGCTTCATATGTCATTTTGACATGATCAGGGAAAGTTTTAGTTTTTTAAAATGCAAAAACAAGTTTTTCCTTAGGGAAAAAAAAATTTTCCCCCAAAAAAACTACGGCAAATAAAAAAGTTTAACGGGTAAAAATGAAAGGAAGGGGGAGAGTTTCACCTATGACATGGGCCTGTCAGTTTTAATTATTAAATTTTATTGCCTTACACTATAGTTCGAGGCAAAGATGATCTCCCACTGAGCAGGTGCAAAACGGCAGCCTGTGAATACAAAAAAATTCCTTCCCGTCGCGCCGCACGTCAAGAAGGGAAAATATAACGCATTTTTAAAAACTTTAAAATTCTCAAAAATTACAGTGCAGATGTCAGTTTTCAATCACAAAAAAGTTTCCAGTACAAAAATGATGAATCTGTTTGATTTAATATATATGCACAGTATCTCACAAAATTTACATATTTGTAAATATTGTATTAAATCTTTTCATGGGACAACACTTAAGATTTGACACTTTTATACAATGTAAAGTAGTCAGTGTACAGCTTGTATAACAGTGTAAATTTGGTGTGCCCTCAAAATAACTCAAATAGTCTCCAAAATGTTGGGAATCTCACAAGAGAACAGAGAGTGACTCTTGATCACTATATTTACTATTTTGCCATAGGCAAACTTAAACTTTATCAGTTCTCAATCTATAAAACACTAAAACGTAACTTTTATTATGTATAACTCTTAACCTCTATACACACTATTTAAAAACCTGATTTCTAATCTCTCAATGTATCCTTTTCTACTTCTGAAAGAATAACTCCTTTTCTATTATCTGGTGGAACACCACCTATTAAGAGGTTTCAGGGAAACCTTATGTATTTTATGTCCATCGGATTAGGGATGACTGCCCAAGTAGGATGCTTGGGATACCTTACTGGAGTTAGTAAATTACTGTATATATAAGGTTTTCCTGTTAATAGGTGGTGTTCCACCAGACTTGATAATAGAAAAGGAGTTATTTCTTCAGAAGTAGAAAGGGATACATTGAGAGGTTAGAAATCAGGTTTTTAAATAGTGTGTATAGAGGTTAAGTGTTATACATAATAAAAGTTACTTTTTAGTGTTTTATAGATTGAGAACTGATAGAGTTTAAGTTTGCCTACTCAAAATAACTCACAACACAGCCAACAATGTCTAAACCACTGGTAAACATCAGTGAGTATACCCGTAAATGAAAATGGACAAATTGGGCCCAAGGTGTCAATATTTTGTATGGCCACCATTATTTTCCAGAACGGTCTTAACTCTCTTGGGCATGGCGTTCACTAGAGCTTCACAGGTTTCAGCCACTGGAATCCTCTTCCACTCCTCCATGATGACATCACAGAGCTGGTGGATGTTGGAGATCTTGTGCTCCTCCACCTTCTGTTTGTGGATGCCCCTCAGATGCCCAATAGGGTGTAGGTCTGGAGCCGCTTCGTCAGACCAGCCCGGTTAAGCCTCAGTTTCTTTAGCAAGGCAGTGATCATCTTGGAGTTTAAAGTTGTTATCTTGTTGGAATACTACCCTGTGGTCCAGAAGAGAGGGGATCATACTCTGCTTCAGTATGTAACAGTACATGTCGGCATTCATGGTTCCCTCAATGAACTGTAGCTTCCCACAGCCAGCAGCACTCATGCAGCCCCCAAACCATAACATTCCCACCACCATGCTTGACTGTAGGCAAGACACACTTGTCTCCTCATTTGGTTGTCATCACATACGTTTGACTCCATCTGAGCCAAATAAGTTTATCTTGGTCTCACTATAGTACAGGACATGGTTCCAGTAATCCATGTCCTTAGTCTGCTTGTCTTCAACAAACTGTTTGTGGGCTTTCTTGTGTATTATCTTTACAAGAGCTTTCTGCTTTCAGCTTTCAACTGCAATGCAGACCAATGTGATGCAATATGGGGCATATGGTCTGAGCACTGACATGCTGATCCACCACCCCTCTAGCCTCTGCAGAAATGCTGGCAGCACTCATCTCTGGATATGACACTGAGCTGAACTTCTTTGGTTGACCATGGCAAGGCCTATTTTGATTTGGAACCTGTCTTTTTAACCTGTTTTATGGTCTTGGCCACCGTGTTGCAGCTCAATTTTAGAGTTTTGGCAATCGTCTTATAGCCTAGGTCATTTTTATGTAGAGCAACAATTATTTTTATCATATTATCAGAGAGTTCTTTGCTATGAGGTGCCATATTAACCTTCCAGTAACCAGTATGAAAGCGTGAAAGAGCGATAACAGCAAACTTAACACACCTGCTCCCCATTCACACCTGAGACCTTGTAACACTAACTAGCCACATGGAGGAAAAATGGCAAACTGCGCACAATTTGTCCTTATTCACTTAGGAGTATACTCACTTTTGTTGCCAATGGTTTAGACATTGATGGCTGTGTGTTGGGTTATGTTGAGGGGACACCAAATCTACACTGTTAAACAAGCTGTACACTGACCACTGTATACTGTATCAAAGTTTAAAATCTTCAGTCTTATCCCACGAAAAGGTATAATACAATATTTACAAAAATGTGAGGAGTGTACTCAAATTTGTGAGATACTGTACACAAACACATACATGAAGTGTCAAACTGAGGTGCCTAGGGACCACCAGAGGAATTAATTCTAGGGGCCCACCCCAAAGCTACTGTACTTTGCCTACCTGCCTCTGCCACTTGTATGGTGCTCCCTCCCAGTCTCGCTTCAACTTTTACAGACTGATGTAATGATTCAGACTAACCTGTAATCAAATTACCAATTAACACCTGAATAATAACTCTACATATCATTACCACATAGGGACTAAATAATACCACCACAAAATGACCACATAGTTACTGAATAATAGACCATATCATTACCGAAAATAAATCCTTACACAATGACCAATATTACTGCCATGCTGTGGCCATATAGTGGAGGTTACCAGTATGCAGGTAATCTGTACACATATAAGTGATTACAGTGCAGTTTAATCGAGGGACTCACAGGAAACGTCTTCTTTGATGAGTCATTCTCTTCACTGTTGAGTCGTTCTCTTTCCCTTTTCTTCTCCATTCGGTCCAGACGGCCATGACAACTTCACTCAGCCCCAACTCGTGGTATTTTACCAAGAATTTACCATACAAACATCTTAATCTCCTCACTTTTCTAGCATTTCACCACCAATTCCCACCTGTGTACAAACTCCTCCTCTATGGTGCTCAAAATGGTAATAATGACTCCCTTGTGCTCCAAACAATAAAAGTGCCGCCAAATGGCAATGGTGCTCCTGTTTGTGTAACAAGTTTTAGTCTTCTTTTGTGGCCCCATATAGTAGGTAAGTAAACCTCTAATATAGTAGGTAGGCACACCCCCAAAATTAGATTGGCAGATAGGTAAACCACCTTCTAGGTAGCTACAGTGCCTTGCAAAGGTATTTGGCCCCCTTGAACTTTTCAACCTTTTGCCACATTTCAGGCTTCAAACATAAAGATATAAAATTTTAATTTTTTTGTGAAGAATCAACAACAAGTGGGACACAATTGTGAAGTGGAAAGAAATTTATTGGATGTTTTAAACTTTTGTAAAAAATAAAAAACTGAAAAGTGGTGCGTGCAATATTATTCGGCCACTTTACTTTCAGTGCAGCAAACTCACTCCAGAAGTTCAGTGAGGGTCTCTGAATGATCCAATGTTGTCCTAAATGACTGATGATGATAAATAGAATCCACCTGTGTGTAATCAAGTCTCCGTATAAATGCACCTGCTCTGTGATAGTCTCAGGGTTCTGTTTAAAGTGCAGAGAGCATCATGAAGACCAAGGAACACACCAGGCAGGTCCGTGATACTGTTGTGGAGAAGTTTAAAGCCGGGTTTGGATACAAAAAGATCTCCCAAACATTAAACATCTCAAGGAGCACTCTGCAAGCGATCATATTGAAATGGTATCAGACCACTGCAAATCTACCAAGACCGGGCCGTCCCTCTAAACTTTCATCTCAAACAAGGAGAAGACTGATCAGAAATGCAGCCAAGAGGCCCATAATCACTCTGAATGAACTGCAGAGATCTACAGCTGAGGTGGGAGAGTATGTCCATAGGACAACAATTATTTGTACATTGCACAAATCTGGCCTATATGGAAGAGTGGCAAGAAGAAGCCATTTCTCAAAGATATCCATAAAAAGTCTCGTTTAAAGTTTGCCACAAGCCACCTGGGAGACCCCAAACATGTGGAAGAAGGTGCTCTGATCAGATGAAACCAAAATCCAACTTTTTGGCCACAATGCAAAACGATATGTTTGGTGTAAAAGCAACACAGCTCATCACCCTGAACACACCATCCCCACTGTCACACATGGTTAGGGCAGCATCATGGTTTGGGCTTTTCTTCAGCAAGGACAGGGAAGATGGTTAAAATTGATGGGAAGATGGATGGAGCCAAATATAGGAGCATTCTGGAAGAAAACCTGTTGGAGTCTGCAAAAGACCCGAGACTGGGACGGAGATTTATCTTCCAACAAGACAATGATCCCAAACATAAACCAAAATCTACAATGGAAGGTTCACAAATAAACGTCTCCAGGTGTTAGAATGGCCAAGTCAAAGCCCAGACCTGAATCCAATCGAGAATCTGTGGAAAGAGCTGAAAACTGCCGTTCACAAACGCCACTGCCCCTACACCACCCCACAAACATGTCTGCCCCTCACCTTCTGTCTCTTCCCCCTTTCCTTGTAAATTGTAAGCCTTTGCCGGCAGGGTCCTCTTTCCTCTCTGTATCAGTTGCTAGTCATTTATCGTCACCATTGTATTGCAATAGTAAGAAAATGGAAGAAATACAAAATGACTGTCAATCGACAACGATCTGGGGTACCATGCAAAATCTCCCCTTCGTGGGGTATCCTTTTATCATGGGGAAGGTGAGAGATCAGCCTAAAACTACACGGCGGGGACTTGTTAATGATCTCAAGGCAGCTGGGACCACAGTCATCATGAAAACCATGGCTAACACATTACGCTGTAATGGTTAAAAATCCTGCAGGGCCTGCAATATTCCCCTGCTCAAGAAGGCGCATGTGCAGGCCCTCTGAAGTTTGCCAATGAATACCTGGATGATTCTGTGAGTGATTGGGAGAAGGTGCTGTGGTCAGGTGAGACAAAAAATTTAGCTCTTTGGCATTAACTCAACTCTCCATGTTTGGAAAAAGAGAAATGCTGACGATGACCCAAAGAACACCGTCTCCACTGTCAAGCAAAGAGGAGGAAACATTTAGTTTTGGGGGTGTTTCTCTGCTAAGGCCACAGGACTACTTCACCACATCAATGGGAGAATGGATGGAGCCATGTACCGTAAAATCCTGAGTGACAACCTTCTTCCCTCCGCCAGGGCATTAAGAATGGGTTGTAGCTGCGTCTTTCAGCAAGACAATGACCCAAAACATACAGCCAAGGCAACAAAGGAGTGGCTCAAAAAGATGCACATCATGGTCATGGAGTGGCCTAGCCAGTCTCCAGACCTTAATCCCATAGAAAACTTATGGATGAAGTTGAAGCTCTGAGTTGCCAAGCAGAACCCTTTAAAATCTTAATGATTTAGAGATGATCTGCAAAGATGAGTGGACCAAAATTACTCCTGACATGTGTGCAAACCTCATCATCAACTACAAAAAACGTCTGACTGCTGTGCTTGCCAACAAGGGTTTTGTCTTGTTTGCCAGAGGGATCAAATGCTTATTTCTCACTGCAAAATGCAAATAAATGTATATAATTTATACAATGTGATTTTCTGGATTTTATTTCTGTCTCTCAATGTTAAGATTAACCAACCCTTAAAATTATAGACTGTTCATGTCTTTGTCAGTGGGCAAACTTACACAATCAGCAAAGGATGTCCGTCCCTGTAGGTAAGTAGGCCCGCTATAGGTATAATGGCCCACTGTAGATAGGTGTGTAGACTTCATTTAGGTTGATTTATAAGCCCCCTGTAGGTAGGTACATAGACTCCTGTATGTAGTCATATAGACCCCCTGTAGGTAGGTGGATATATACGGCCATTGTAGGTAGGCATACAGGTCCCCTATTGGTAGGTAGACCGCCCTGTAGGTATATATGTCCCTGTAGATAGGTAAATAGATCTACTGTAGGTATAGCCCCTGTAGGTGGGTAGGTATAAAGAGTACCCTTTAGGCGTATATTCCCCCTGTAGATATATAGATCATCTTTCGCTAGGTAGAACCCTTGTAGGTATATAGAGCCCCTGTTGGTATATATACACCCTGTAAGTATATAAAGTCTCTGTAGGTATATGTGCCCCCTCTAGGTATATAGACATTCTGTAGGTAGGTAGATCCCCTGTAGGTATATAGAGCCCTGTTGGTGTATATGCCCTCTGTAGGTATGTAGACCCTCTACAGGTAGGTAGACCCTCTGTAGTTATATATGCCCTCTGTAAGTTTCTAGAGCCCCTGTAGGTAGACCCCCTGTAGGTATATATGCCCCTTGAAGGTAGGCAGACCTCTTATAGGTATATTTTAGAACCTCCTGATTGTTAAAAATAAAAAAAAGTTACTCACCTTTTCTCATTCCCCTGCCGAGTAGATTGAGCCGGGAGTTTGTGCTCGCCTATGCCGAGACTGTACTTCTGGTATCTCTTAGGCCAAAAACATAAAGCCTTGGCCTAACACTTTTGCCCTAGGAGACCCAGACGTCTGTTCTGCTTACTACTGTGGGCCATAGGCTTTGCCTGTAGCCCACAGTAGTCAGCAGACATAGTTTTCAACCGTATGCGCCTCCTGAGGTTACACATACAATTAGAAACATGCCATGGAGCTCAGGACTCACCAAAACGCCGTTAATCCTCTGGAGGGCCCCAAGTCCCACTTGTTTTGCCACGTAGCTCCCGGTGGTCCCTGAGCTCCACGGCATGTTTCTAACTGTAAGTGCGTCGTCTGGATCCGCATGTTGTGTACGTTGCTCTACTGGGAAACCTCAAGTTCTGGTTTATCTATGCAGTGTCTGTTTTGATATGTACCACCTACCTAAACATTGTTGAAGATCAAATAAACCCCTTAAAGGGGTTGTCTCACTACATTGATTCATCTCACCTCAGTCCTGTTTTCTTGGTTTCACTTTGAATTAAGGAGCGTGTTTTACTGGCTTCTACTGGCTGCAGTAAGAAACCAGGGCGTAGCTATAGAACCAGGGTGGCAGGGCTATCGGGTAGATCAAACAGGCTTAGCTAAGTTACCTGAGGGGTGACGCGCCCATAACAAGAGGGATATCTAGGAAAAAGTAGGAACAAATGGACATATATTCCAAAAGTGACTTGTTTTTGCAAGATCTTTAACAAAAAGCAGTCCTTGTAGTGAGACAACCCCTTTAATGGCAACAGTATTTCGTAATGACAGTGGTCTTTGTCAGCAAGAAGATGCTTCCTGCCACACTGCAATATTGTTCAGCAATAGTTCAAGGGACATGACTGGTAATTTGAGTCGGGGCCCGGGGCGACGGGGTAGGCCGTAGGCGACCCCCCCTAGGGCGCCTACCCAGCCTATCCCTAAGGGGGGGCCCCTCAGGGCGCCGACCCCCGCCGGGCTCCAGGCGCTGCCATGGGCCTGATGGCCGGGGGGTTCTGTGACCGCCTTCTGCGGAGCGAGGGGCAAGCGCTCCCTGCCCCGCGACAGTGGGCAGGCCTTCCCCCCGGGGGATCGTTGGATCCTCCGGTGGGAGCTGCAGGGCCAACGCGGGGCCCGGGGGTTTCCTCAAGGGGGGGGGCGCTGAGGACCCCCCGGCCCCCGGGAGGGGGCCTCACCCGGCAAGGGGGCCCCGGCGTGTTTGATGTCATCGCGAGGGCGGGCCCCCTCCTCGGGCCCCATAGCGCGTAAACGGGGGGGCCGTGCCCCCGAAGGAGCTGCCGGAGGAGCCCCGGGCCCTGAAGAGGCCCAGAAGAGGAGCGCGGGGGGGCCGGGGGGGAAATTTGGGTAAGTATTAATTTTTTGGGGGTTTGTTTTTTAAGTCCCTGCCTGGGGCCCCCCCATATTCTCCCCTGTGGCCCCCCTTTACCCTCCCCCCTGTGGCCCCTTTAAATTGCCTCCCCTTGGGGCCCCCCCTATAATCCCTGCCTGTGGCCCCCTTATTTTCTCCCGGGGGGCCCCCTTACGCCTCCCTGTTGGCCCCCAAAAATGCCTGCCTGTGGCCCCCTATACCCCCGGGCCTCCCGGCCCCCCTAAAATTGCCTCCCTGGGGGCCCCCTATACCCCGCCTGCCCCCCCCAATAAATGCCTGCCTGGGCCCCTAAAAATTCCCGGGCCTTTGGGGGCCCCCATAATGCCTGCCTGGCCCCCATAATGCCTCCCGTGGCCCCTTAAGGGCCGCCTGGGGGCCCCCCATAATGCCCCCCTGGGGCCCCCCTATATTTTTGGCCCTGGGCCCCATACGCCTCCCTTTGGGGCCCCTTTACGCCTCCCTGAGCCCCTGTACGGATGCCTGGGGCCCCCTAATGCTTCCTTTTCCCCCTTTAAAACCCCTGTCTGTGGTCCCCAAAAACCCTGCCTGAGCCCCCATACCGGGCCCCGGGGGTTTCCCTTTACGCCTGTGTGGCCCCATACGCCCTCCCTGGGGCCCCCTTACCCGGGCCTTAGCCCCATACCCTCCCCCTTGGGGCCCCCAAATACGCCTGCCGGGTGGGCCCCCTAAAAACGCCTCCTGGGGGCCCCCTAAAAACGCCTCCTGGGGGCCCCCCAAAACGCCGGGCCTTGTAGCCCCATCGCTCCCTGTAGCCCCCAACCCCCTGCCTGAAACCCCACTTATATTTGCCTGATCCCTAGAAAAATTCCCTCCCCTGAGTGCCCCCTATATTTATATCCCTTCCTGCCCAAGGGGAAAAATTATCTTTTTAAAACCCTGCCTAAACGAGAAGGCATTCTAAATAACGGGTCTGACAAAGGGGGAATTTTAAATATACCTATAATTAAGGAGTTCCCGGGAAATTTTAGGAATCTAAGATATTTGGGGTCCAAATCCCTCGGGGGAGCAGTATTGGTCGGGAGAAATCACGAGAAGGTGTAAAACCGGATGGAGAAGAAAAAGGGAAAAGGTGAACGAGGGTAAATTAGAAATTAATTTTCCCCGATGAGTCACTAAATGTAATTTGCAGGGGTTAAATCACTTATATGCTGCAGAGTCTACATACTATAGAAAAATCCCACATCGGGGTCACTGTATGGCGGTGGTATATTCTTCAGAGCCTGTGACGCTTAGCACCTGGGGGGGTTTTTTGCTTTCCCGGGTTCAGGGTCGGGGCAAATTTTTTGAGCCTTAATTGAAAATTTGTTTTGGGTCTTGGTCTTGTAGGAGTGTTTTTGAAACAATCATTCGTCGGGTTTGTTTTGGGTCCATGTATCGGTGGATTATTTAGTGACTTTTTATTTAGGGGTTTTTCCCAACTGCCCTTTTGGGGAAGGGGGGGCCGATTTTTTGAAAATGCAAATTTGTCAGGGCCCGATTTTCATTGTGCCCTGACTTTCTGAGAATGGACGGGGTCTATGTTTGGAATGTCAAAAATTAGTGACAGGACCTGGCGCAGGGGTGAGAGGGGGTTTTTGGTGTTTTGTGTTGGGGGGGTATTTTTTTTTTGAGAGCGCCCGGGGGGGGGGGCGCCCCTTGGTGTTTTCCCCGCCTAGGGGGACCAAAAAGCCCTTTTCCCGGGCCCCCGTTCAGAGTGATGACCCCTTTACCCCCAAGTTCCCCAAATCTTTTTCGTTTTGGTTCAGGGATCCCGTGGGAATTGCTAAAATAACAAGCACATTAATTGAATTTTCACCTTTCAACCCTTTCAGTACACACAGAAAACGCTGGGTTTCTCTTTGTGTAAGTTTAAACCCCAGGACACCTTTAAGGCCGTGTTCACACGGCCTTTTTTCCCGACGGATTTGTGAGCCAGGGGTTTTTAGCTACAAAAACCGCCAAATGAAAAAGGGGCGGCCCCGGGGGGGGGGGCCGGGGCGGCGGGGCGCCGTCCCCGGGGGGCCCCCCCCCTGGGGGCATTTCAATTTTTTTAACCCGGGGCCCTACGCGCCGTAAAAAAATTGCTTGTCAAACCCTCCCCCCGCGGCGGATTCGCCGGGGCGGGGAGGGGGCCGGAATCCCATTTCTCTATGAGAGCAGTGGATTACCGTAATTTTATTTCCGACGGGGGGGGTTGGGAGTACTGAAGCCCAAACCGGGGCGGAGTACGGCGGGGTGGCCAAAAACCGTTTCCCCTAACCCCGGGGTGAACGAAAAGGGCCCTTTAAAAATTCCCCCGTGGAAAAAGGGGGGTTTTTGGGGGGCCCCTTTTTGGGTCCTGGGGGGTTTGCCCCATGTAAAAGGGAACCCGAAAAAAAAATATAAAGTTAAGGGTTTTAAAAGGGTTAAATGTTTTCCCAAAGTTTGGCTAAAGTGATGTACCTTTTGTATTAACCAAAAATATGCAGATCTAAAAAGCACCGGACTTAAAAAGGAACAAAGCAAAGGGCCCTTTAATATTGTTTTCCCTTTTTAATTAAAAACTTGCTTTTATTCCCTTTTTTCTAAAACAACCAATAATTTAAAAAGGGAAAAAAGGGGGGTCATTTTTTAGAAAGCAATTTGGGGGGTGAAAGGTCTGATTCCCTTGAGTAGGGCATTTTTATTTCCTTTTTACAACCCAAAAACCCGTAAGGGAAAAATTTTTTTTTTTGGGGGTTTATTTTCAAAGTTACCAACTGTATATTAGAAATATGTAGGAGGCATATAAAAGTGATTATGACTGAAGGATCAGACTATGCAAGGTTGATTGTTGGATGTGACTTTGCTTTGAGGGTTTTTTTCTAAGAGGAAAGTATATACAAAACAGGTAGGGTAAAGTTTTAAAAGGGGTTTTCTCACTACAAAGGGTTTCTTTTTAATTGTTAAAGAACTTACAAAAACCCAAATCACTTTACAATATATGTTCACTAACAATGTCCTACATATTTTTAGTTTTTCCTCTTGTAAGGGCCTTTTCTTTAGCTTTCCCCAGGTTTGCTATAAAATACAGACCTGTTCAAAACTCTTTTTGATAAAGGGTGCCACTGTTGTTCTTAGCTACAGACCTGTTTTTATCTTCCGATTTGGCTGCCCCCACTGGTTGCTCTAGCTACAAAACCTGGCTTCCCACTGCATCTAAATAGAAGCCATTTAAAACAGCCCCTGAATTTTAAAAAGAAACCCAAAAAAAAGTACAAATTTAAGTAGTGAGACAACCCCTTTAAAAAAACTATAAGCCCCGCTATATTCAATACCCCCGGGGGGGGGTTCCTCTCATGTGGCTGCCTTTAAGTTTCATAAAACATTCAGATCACAATTATATTCTACAGTGGCAGGCCTAAGCAACGTCAAACATGTCTGGGGCATATATCCATAAAAAAAAGATGATTCAATAATTGATTTCCTTGTACTAACTCACTCTAATACATCTCTGAAAAGGTTTGCCCATGTTCTAGAAAAAAATATTATGCTCCAGGGTTCCCATTAAACAAAAAATTTATACTCTGCTACCTCTAGTCTCCGGTTCCATTTCTGGCTCTACCCAGATTTCTGTTCACATTCTGTCACTACCAAACAGGTACGTTACCGATGCAGCCGCTGACTTACTTACCTCACAATTCGGAACTGTTCGCTTCCGGTGATGTAAATAAGAAGCACGTGACTGCTGCAACCAATCAGCAGCTGCACCAATGATCTACCAGTTTGGAAGTGACAGATTCTAAACAGAAGACTGGAGGTCAGATGTATGGGAGTATAAGTTTCTTGTTTAAATGGGGTCCCTGGAGCAAAATATGATATAATGGAGAACCCCCTTAAACAGTAAGATGAGGGTATATTTGTTTATGTGCTCCCTTCCCCTGTAAGATTAAACTATCCTTGGGCCAACCTCCAATGGCTAATTTTATGTGTTTTTGGAAGAGAACAGTCTCCAAAAAAATGGGAATCTTGCAGGAGAACAGGGAGTGACTATTGATCACTATATTTACTATTTTGCCATAGGCAAACTTAAACTCTATCAGTTCTCAATCTATAAAACACTAAAACGTAAGTTTTATTGTGTATAACACTTAACCTCTATACACACTATTTAAAAACCTGATTTCTAACCTCTCAATTTATCCCTTTCTACTTCTGAAAGAATAACTCCTTTTCTATTATCAAGTCTGGTGGAACACCACCTATTAACAGGAAAACCTTATATATACAGTAATTTATTAACTCCAGTAAGGGATCCCAAGCATCCTACTTGGGCAGTCATCCCTAATATAATGGACATAAAATATATAAGGTTTCCTTGTGATACCCTCTGCAGCGGGTGACACTTGTAGACAGAGGGGAGAAATCACAATTTAAAATGTCATGCCTGACCTCCCCAACATGTTTCACCAGCTAAACTGGCTTCATCAGGGGTTAGAGGACCGGACCTTTAAGCCCTGATGAAGCCAGTTTAGCTGGTGAAACATGTTGGGAGGTCAGGCATGACATTTTAAATTGTGATTTCTCACCTCTGTCTACAAGTGTCACCCGCTGCAGAGGGTATCACAAGGAAACCTTATATATTTTATGTCCATTAGATTTGGGATGACTGCCCAAGTAGGATGCTTGGGATCCCTTACTGGACTAGTAAATTACTGTATATATAAGGTTTTCCTGTTAATAGGTGGTGTTCTACCAGACTTGATAATAGAAAAGGAGTTATTCTTTCAGAAGTAGAAAGGGATAAATTGAGAGGTTAGAAATCAGGTTTTTAAATAGTGTGTATAGAGGTTAAGTGTTATACATAATAAAAGTTACGTTTTAGTGTTTTATAGATTGAGAACTGATAGAGTTTAAGTTTGCCTATAGCAAAATAGTAAATATAGTTTGGAAGAGAACAGCCCTGTCCAGGTTTACACCACCCACAGATAAAGGAGATTGGACAAACCAAAGTTAACGTGAGCCCTACAGCAATAATTCTATAGCAAGAAATAAACTGGATTTTCATTTGTCCTTCTTTTTTTTCTATAGAACAGAGTTTGATTTTTCTCGATACCCAAATGGGACACAGGTGATTCAGGCTATAAGAAACCTGGCCTACAAAGGAGGGAACACACGGACGGGTGCTGGACTGAGATATGTCACAGATAACTTTTTTGGACCAGCCATTCTGCGGCCTGACATTCCTAAGGTCAGAAGAATTATCATGTTTAACAACAGTACAAATGCTACAAATACTACAAATGTTACACTATACCATAACAGATATCAGCTTTACTGACATTATATAGTTAAAAACATTATGATGTGAGTACCTAGTGCAACAATTCCTTAAAATGTTCCAGCTCTGTGTTTCCTTTTGGTACCAAATTTAGGTTTGTGGAAGCTCCCGGGAAAGACAAGTAATGCTGCCATAATACTGGCCATACAAAAGCATCATACAGTTCTAAATGAAACTACTTTACAATGTCTAAGTAGTCCTATCATAATCATTACGGG